>JAJSOF020000033.1:11373927-11398927 GCA_025594305.2 Periplaneta americana
TATCTAGTTTTAGCCTTCATGTTGTGTACCAACAATGTTATAATTTTCATGGCCTCGTGAAAGTCGATGTTGAATACAAAAGACAATAATAAAAAACAATTGACTACAGAAGACAGCATTTTTAATATTACACATGAATGTTTGATCTATTTATTTCTATTTTTTATATTTTAATTAATTTGACGTCCATTTATACAGTTTTAATATAGCCTATGTTTTTCTCCTGGTTATGAAGGTTAACATATCGGTCAAAGCGTGTAGATTTGTATAGAGAAAATACATACCCACATTCACTTTTATATATAAAGATTTCAGTATAATTGTATGGTAACTTTGTTTGAGACAGCATAAATAAAATACTATGGGTATATTATTTATGTAATAAAACTCCCTTTATGGTGGGTTAAAATAAAATAACGCATATAAAATAATGTAAATAAATTATGAAAATAATAAAAAAAGAGGACTTGAGTTCAGGTTCGAACTTGGGTTTCCATACATCAAAGTCATGCAGCTTACCACAACGCTACAGAGAGCTTCGCATATAAGTGCTTGAATTTAAGTATTATGAATGTTTTACATTTCCTGTCTATTGTGTTTGATTTTGAATTTATAAAAACTAAACAAATATGTGTTTTATGTCATTTTGAATGTCATGACACATTCAGTCAAGAGATCGTTCCTCATTTACGTAATATTAATTTAATGTTATTTTATTTCATATTTCAATAACAATATGGCCGCTTTTACAACAGAAGAAGACATGATTGGATGACGTCAATAAACGACAGTTGACTGTAGAATAGGAGGCCATTTTAATATCATACAATATGCCTTATTTCTGTCTAATTTTTATTGTTTTCAATAATTTAACGTCCATCTGTCCAATTTTAATGTAGCCTATGTTCTTCTCCTGGTTATGAAGGTTAAATGTGCAAACTTTGGCACATATCGGTCAAAGCGTATAGATTTGTATAGAGAAAATACACACACACACACACACACACACACACACACATACATACATACATACATACATACATACATACATACATACAGACATACCCACATTCAATTTTATATACACCGTGTTCCGCTTATAAGTATAACAAAAGAAATAGCTATAACTTCTGAATTAATACAAATATATAGTTGAAACCAACTGCTACAAAGAATGAAAACTGGGAATTTTTGTTACCTTATGTTCCATAAACCTCAACATGGCTTCCATTGGTGGCACGGGAAATATCCAACCGGTATTCAACCTCGACCCAAGTGTTATGAAGCATCTGTGGTGTAACATTGTTGACAGCAGCATAAATTCTTTCTTGTAAGTCTGCCAAATCACGTACTGGCGTCCTGTAGACCTGGTCCTTAACAAACCCCCACAGGAAAAAATCAGGTGGTGTTAGATCTGGTGATCTGGCAGGCCATGTGATGTACGGTGATCCTCTTCCGATCCATCTTGCAGGGAATTGTTCGTCTAAGAATGTGCGAACCATGTTGGCAAAGTGTGGTGGAGCCCCATCTTGCTGGAAAATTGCTCCATCTGGGAGTTGTGGCACAGCATACAGTTGCAACATATCCAGGTACGTGTTTGCAGTGACTGTCTTTTCAGCAAAGAAATAGGGACCAATGATTCTGTCACGCATGATCCCACACCAAACATTCCATTTAGGGGAATCCGTTGGTATTCAATTACGACACTTGGATTTTCCGACCCCAGATGCGACAATTGTGTCGGTTTACTTTTCCACTGACGTGGAAGGTTGCCTCATCTGAGAAACAGACTCGAGTTAGAAATGTGTCGTCATCGTCCACTTTATCCAACATTGTTTCTGCAAAGCGTTTTCGTTCCAGTTTATCATTCGGCGTAATCATCTGATGAAGTTGCAGCTTGTACGCTCGCAAACGCAATCTTTTATGGAGCACTGTATGCACTGTTGTTGGTGGGATGTTCAACTGCACACTAGCCTGTCGAATGGATTTCCGCGGGCTTCTCTGAAATGCCTCGCGAATGCGTTCGACATTTTCGTCAGACACTTTACGCTTGGAATGTTTACCTGCATTAGACAACAAACTTCCTGTTTCTCTGAGCTGCCTATCCCATTTCATTATTGAGACGTACGTCGGTACAGCTTCCCTCGGTCTAAGATTGTACTGACGGCGAAACAAGCGCTGTACACGAATTATGGATCTATGTTCTGCTAATGACAGCACACAAAAGGCTTTCTGCTGTGGCGTCCACATGCTGACTGACTAAAGATAAGATACGAATTCTCTTATTTAATGATCTGCGCATGCGTGAGTCTTCTAAAAATAAGTAACAACAATGGATTAAAACTTCCCAATTTCCTCTTTACAATGGTACCAATCTTAACCCATTTGCATGCATTGTTATGAAATTATAACTATTTCTTTTATTATACTTATAAGCGGAACACGGTGTATTAAGATGTGGTAGGTAGGCGTTTCTATGGCAACTGGTTATTTGATGGAATAGCCTCTTATGCCCAATGTTTTTTCTTAACGTGAAATCCTCTGTATACCTCGTACACGAATGATGAAGAATGTTAGTGGAATGAAAGCAGAAAAACGAAAGTACCCCGAGAAAAACTCTTATCAACATCTGCTTTACCAATCATAATATAATGACCATTAGCCTGGGAATCGAAACCGAGGTGTCTAGATGGAAGATCATCGCACTAGAGGTGAGCCATAGACACGACGAAATCGGACAACAGTTCAATTCGTGTAAAGTCAAATAGTGTATGCCTAATATAATGAAGTCATAGTTAACTTTCACAGGGGCTTCCGGGCAAATGCAGCAAACCTTTGACCTTTATGTACTTTCGGGATTTATTTATTAGTGTGTTTGCTTATTCATGGCTCTCTGGGATTTGTGTACATAGTTACCTGTTGCAATTTATGCTACGTTGGAATCGTATATTTCTTGATATGTGTAATTTGAGTAACCATCCGTGCTTCTATTTTCTGTGAGAGCTACTCCCGATGAATGTAAGATTTTTTGTAGATTTTAACATGTTGTTAGCTAGCGGCGCAGCTCAAACGGTAAGCGCGTTGGCTTGTTTATTCGCAGTTGCTCACGGGCGTGGGTTCATTTCCCACTTCGGCTGATTAGCTGGTTGGTATTTTTCCGAGGTTCTTCCCAACCGTAAAGCGAATTTCCGGTAATCTATAGCGAATCATTAGCCTTATCTCGCCAAATACCATCTCGCTATCACCAATTACATCAACGCTATATAAACTACACCTTTTCCAGTTGTATTTCAGAAAACATCAATTGTATTTGATATCTGTCAATTTAATTTAATATAGTATCATTTGTATAAAGGACTAAATATATGATTATGTCTCGTGACCAGAATATTGTACGAAATGGAACTATAAAAATTGGAGATTTATCTTTCGAAGAGGTGGAAAAATTCAAATATCTTGGAGCAACAGTAACAAACATAAATGACACTCGGAGGAAATTAAACGCAGAAGAAATATGGGAAATGCGTGTTATTATTCGGTTGAGAAGCTTTTGTCATCTAGTCTTCTGTCAAAAAATCTGAAAGTTAGAATTTATAAAACAGTTATATTACCGGTTGTTCTGTATGGACTGTCACTTTGAGAGAGGAACAGAGATTAAGGCTGTTTGAGAATAAGGTTCTTAGGAAAATATTTGGGGCTAAGAGGGATGAAGTTACAGGGGAATGGGGAAAGTTACACAACGCAGAGCTGCACGCATTGTATTCTTCACCTGACATAATTAGGAACATAAAATACAGACGTTTGAGATGGGCGGGGCATGTAGCACGTATGGGCGAATCCAGAAATGCATATAGAGTGTTAGTTGGGAGGCCGGAGGGAAAAAGAGCTTTGGGGAGACCGAGACGTAGGTGGGAAGATAATATTAAAATGGATCTGAGGGAGGTGGGATATAATGGTAGAGACTGGATTAATCTTGCTCAGATAGAGACCAATGGCGGGATATGTGAGGGCGGCAATGAACCTCCGGGTTCCTTAAAAGCCAGTAAGTAAGTAAGTATCATTTGTATTTCAGATTAGTCAATTCAATTTCAGATAGTATCAATTGTATTTCAGATTTGTAAATTTTATTTCAGAAACTATCATTTGTATTTCAGAAGTTACGGTTGGCACCTTATTCTCCAATGTTAAATCCAATCGAGATCATTTGGTGTAAAGTGAAGACATACGTAAAAACCCATCTTGGAATTCCTGACGTCATAGCTCCTGGTGTTGTAGGCTAATTTACCTACTGTAGAGTAAAATTGATGAAGCAACACACATAATATTGCTGGTGGTGATTGTGCTCGTGCAGTACAACACAGTAGAATTCATCAAGCTGCAGCTTTAGCTGTGGTGAATATGCCTGTCGGATGCTAAAATGCAATAAAGTTGAGGATTTTTTAAATCCATTTTCAATTTTTTTTAAATATATGTTAAAATCTCAAGTAGGCCTACATTTGTTATTTTGTGAAATAAAAGTGACTGTAATACATACATTTGATACCATCTGAAATACAATTGATACCATCTGAAATACAATTGATACCATCTGAAATACAATTGATAATTTCTGAAATTAAATTGACTAATCTGAAATACATTTGATAATTTCTGAAATACAATTGATATTTTCTGAAATACAACTGGAAAAGGTGTAGTAATCCATACTTATACGAATGGCTTTTATGGAACGCGGAGGTTCATTGCCGCGCTCACATAAGCCCGCCATCAGTCCCTATCCTGAGCAAGATTAATCCAGTCCCTACTATCATATTTCACCTCCCTCAAATTCATTTTAATATTATTCTCCCATCTACGTCTCGGCCTCTCCAAAAGTCTTTTTCCCTCAAGTCTTCCAGCTAACACTCTATATAAATTTCTGGATTAACCCATTCGTGCTACATGTCCTGCCCATCTCAAACGTCTGGATTTAATATTCCTAATTATGTTAGGTGAAGAATACAATGAGTGCAGTTCTGCGTTGTGTAATCATACAGAGCAAACGGTAATATAACTGTTTTATAAATTCTAACTTTCAGATTCTTTGACAGCAGATTGTATGACAAAAATTTTTACTAAAGACATTTTTTTTTGGTCCAACAGAATAATATCTGTTATGGTGACAATTAGTATTTGAGAAGAAAAATTCGCTCCGGCGCCGGGGAACGAACCCGGGCCCTGGTTCTACATACCAAGCACTTTGTACTTAGAATCAAGGATCCGGGTTTGATCCCCGGCGCCGGAGCGAATTTTTCTCCTCAAATACTAATGGATGACAAAAGCTTCTCAATCGAATAATAACAGGCATTTTCCATATTTATTCTGCATTTAATTTCATCTAGAGTATAATTTATATTTATTATTGTTGTTGCAATGTATTTGAATTTTTCTATCTTTTCATACTATAAATTTCCAATTTTTATATTTACATTTCGTACTTTGTTCGGTCACTAGGCATAATCCGCCATGGACGCCAAAAAACAAGTGAAATAAAATCTTTAAGGCTTAACAAATTATTATTCATGTACTACTTATCTTAAGATTACTGACAAACGTTTCTCAGATGGTACAACTTCTCTGAAATTTATATACTTTGTTATTTTCGGGATTTACTTCCAAGCCTATCTCATTGTTTACTTCCGATAAAATTATTCTGATTTCCATAATTATTTGTGGATTTTCTCTTGACATATTCACTTTATCCGCATAAACAAGCAGATGATGTAACCCGTTCAATTCCAAATCCTCTCTGTTTTCCTGAACTTTCCTAATGGCATACTCTAGAGCAAAGTTAAAAAGTAAAGGTGATAGTGCATTTCCTTGCTTTAGCCCACAGTGAATTACAAAAGCGTAAGACAAGAAACTGGCCTATACGGACTCTGCTGTACGTTACACTAAGGCACATTTTAATTAATCGTTAAATAACCAACTAAGAAAATTGAAGGGCTCAGAGCCATAGCGGGTTAAGCGCCATTTCTTAAAAACTAAGAAAGCAAGGGTTAAAGTTAAGTGACTACCATAGTTTAATGCAGATTTACATATTATTTAATTTGAATGTGTATACTTTATATTTCTTGCTATATGTTTCCATTGAATTATGGTAATAACTTCATTTTAACCCTTGTTTTCTGCGAGTTTAATAAATGGCGTTTGGCCCACTATGGTTTCGAACCCTTCAATTGTATTCTTCTAGTGCTTCCATTATTCCTCTAGCTTCTCAGAATAAAATACTGAAAGTGTTTCACTGATATTCAAGGCTCTATAATTAGCGGGTACATACTATCCACCGTGGAATCGTTTTAATAACAAATAGTGCGTTTTGATGTTTCATGTAGGTGATCTGCCGAACAACCCATTCTAAAGTACTTCATTATAGCAGACATTAAAGTAACAGGTATATGAAATAACAAAATTCACGCATGCTCAGATCTGTATCTAGCAAAGGCATGAATAACAACGAAAAGCGCCTCGAACCTCACAATATCTCTCAACAGCAACTTTACAAATAAATTACATACAATATAGAGAGAATATTTAGTGCCGGCACATATACTCACTCTTCTATACCCAAGGGTTAGAATTAATATTAATCTTGAAATAGGTTTTGCCGTCTCGTCAAAAGGCCTTTGTTCTTTCTCTCTGCATGTTTTGTTTGGAAGGCGTAATTCTGCAGACAATAGCTTCTCCGACACAAATATTTGTCGGAAGAACCGTCTATGCCTTTTGATTCGTTATTTCCTTATTACAGAGTAGTAATGTAAACAAGAAATTCGAGATTTGCTGGAAAATGTATTTTCAACGTCTTGTTTTTTTATTATAGAGATTTCTTGCAAACAACTGTACGTATTTTGTCGAATATGCGTATGAAATATAAGTAGTATTTATAAATACGACTGGGAAATATATAACACATGTTGTTAAATGTTTACAAAAGTACAGGCAACGTTACCTTCAATATGTAATAGATCGATCACGGAACTTCATGCTTTTAGCTTGGAAATTTGTATGCAACTATGCAATAAAAACTGTTGAAATATGCGCTAAAAATTGAAGTATATGGAGTAAAAATACACTTTAGTGCTTTATTTGGGTAATAATACAAATGAAAATAAGTTAAAGTAATTTATTGCCATCAAACTATAATTATTTTGATTAAATCTATTGTCTGTCAGTTAAGGAATTGTTATTAATATTAATCGTTTTCTCACAAACATTTACATTTGTTAATAAATTTAAAAGTAGCCGTTATCAACATTCAGTTTCAATGATTGTCATGTAACAATTGAAGAATGTGGTACCAAATCACGTTCAGTTTATTTTTTGTGACAGTACTGGGCGAGTTTTCAAGTGTCATGCACAATAACACAAACTTTGGGACAAGGATTAGTGTTGTTTTGGAAATAAAGAAGTTTAGTTTAAAATATACTGATAGAGGTCTCAAACAAAATCATATACGTACAGAGTGATCGTATTTATCGTCCCTTACAACAACAATTTTTGTAGTAAGTGCGTAAGAATGATGTGATTTTAGTTAAAAATCGGAAAACAAAATCTGTACAAAGCAATTAACAACACATTTTTAATAATTTCGAGGGAAAAATTGTTCCGGAGCCGGGTATCGAACCCGGGACCTTTGGTTTAACGTACCAACGCTCTACCACTGAGCTACCCGGGAACTCTAGCCGACACCGATCCAATTTTTCCCTCTATATCCAGAGACCTCAAAGTGGGCTGACAACCGTCAAGCAACCAACTTCGAGTGCACACTAACTCCGTGTGACTTAAATTGTGGTTTTCTGTTAACGAACAGTGACGTGTATTATGCAAATCAAGATTTCAGGTATAACTCCCTGTAAAGTTCATTTGAATAATTTCGAGGGAAAAATTGTTCCGGAGCCGGGTATGGAACCCGGGACCTTTGGTTTAACGTACCAACGTTCTACCACTGAGCTACCCGGGAACTCTAGCCGACACCGATCCAATTTTTCCTTCTATATCCACAGACCTCAAAGTGGGCTGACAACCGTCAAGCAACCAACTTCGAGTGCACACTAACTCCGTGTGACTTAAATTGTGGTTTTCTGTTAACGAACAGTGACGTGTATTATGCAAATCAAGATTTCAGGTATAACTCCTGTAAAGTTCATTTGAATAATTTCGAGGGAAAAATTGTTCCGGAGCCGGGTATCGAACCCGGGACCTTTGGTTTAACGTATCAACGCTCTACCACTGAGCTACCCGGGAACTCTAACCGACACCGATCCAATTTTTCCCTCTATATCCACAGACCTCAAAGTGGGCTGACAACCGTCAAGCAACCAACTTCGAGTGCACACTAACTCCGTGTGACTTAAATTGTGGTTTTCTGTTAACGAACAGTGACGTGTATTATGCAAATCAAGATTTCAGGTATAACTCCCTGTAAAGTTCATTTGAATAATTTCGAGGGAACCAAAGGTCCCGGGTTCGATACCCGGCTCCGGAACAATTTTTCCTCGAAATTATTCAAATCAACTTTACAGGGAGTTATACCTGAAATCTTGATTTGCAACACATTTTTAGCTTCAGAACACTACCTAATTAACGACATGACACTTCTGAATAGTTCATTCTCTATTTGTAATATTTTTTTACCATTAAAACTAAAGAAAAAAAGGTATTTTACTAACAAATTCAAATTAGTGTAACTCTGAAAATAATGAGATTGGGACAAATGTTTATATGACATTTTTTGCTCAGAATGTCTTCGGAAATAAGCTCCGTAAGGAACTATTATTATTATTATTATTATTATTATTATTATTATTATTATTATTATTATAGATATATTAATTACTCCCATAGAATTTATCTGTAATATTGACACTTAATATTTTAGGAAAAAAATTCTCTCCGGTGCCGGGGATCGAACCCGGGTCCTTGGTTCTACGTACCAAGCGCTCTGACCACTGAGCTACGCTGAATTCAATACACAGCACCGGACCGAACTTTTCTCCTTCGATGTTTTCATATGTGACCTGACTCCAAGTTAGGCATATATGTTGACGTATATGTCCAATGTCAACTGCCATTATACTAGGAGCGCACTCAGCTCAGTGACTTGTTTGGCCGGGATTCCGCAGTTAAGTGCACAGTAATCTGTACAGACATATGCAATATGCACTGCAGCTATGAGAATATTATAGCTTTATTAATTTGTCCTACAGAATAATATCTGTAATATTGACAATTAATATTTGAGGAGAAAAATTCGCTTCGGCGCCGGGGATCGAACCCGGGTCCTGGAGTCAGACCACAAAGGGAAACATGGAAGGAGGAGGATTCGGCGTAGCTCAGTTGTCAGAGCGCTTGGAATGTAGAACCAAGGACCCGAGTCCGATCCTCGGCGCCGGAGCGAATTTTTCTCCTCAAATTTTAATTGTCAATATTACAGATATTATTCTGTAGGACAAATTAATAAATCTATAATAGTCCCCTACGGAGCTTATTTCCGAAGACATTCTGAGCAAAAAATTTCATATAAACATTTGTCCTAGTCTCAATATTTTCAGAATTACACTAATGTGAAGTTGTTTGTAAAATGCCATTATTCTTGAGTTTTAGGAGTAAAAGAATATTACAGATAAGGAATGAACTATTCAGGAGTATCATTTCTTTAATTAACTAGTATTCTGAAGCTAAAAATGTGTTGTGAATTCCATAGTTGCTTCGTACAGATTTTTTTTTTTTTTTCGATTTTTAACTACAAAATTACATTATCTTACGCATTTAGCACAATCATTGTTACAAATCACGCCACTCTTGTAAATTCTTCAAGGCTGAACATTAGGATGTATAATTAAACTGTAAAGAATCAAGTTCTTAAAGACGTATGTTTTGTAACAATTTTTGTGATAAGTGCGTAGGAATGATGTAATTTTTAGTGAAAAATTGAAAATCTAAATCTGTACAAAGCAATTAACAACACATGTATAGCTTAAGAACAATAGCTAATTAACGAAATGACACTTCTGAATACTTAATTCTCTATTTGTAATATTTTTTACCCTTAAAACTAACGAAAAAAATGTATTTTACTAACAACTTCAAATTAGTGTAACTCTGAAAATATTAAGACTAGGACAATTGTTTGTATGATATTTTTTCTGCTCAAAATGCCTTCCGAAATAAGCTCCATAAGGGACGGTAAATCCTCGTGAATCACCCTGTATAATTATGTACAAATCATATAAATGGCCAAATGGACTGAGTGGCTTTTAGAATCACACTCATCAATCGATCATGCATAAATTCTTAATAAAGAAAGCTGTCCAAAAATAAAGCTGTAATGAAGTGGAACAGAATGATAAATTATGTTGTAGTAGAGGCAACGAATCTAATAGCTCATGTTCATCATCGCTGCAAAGATGATCGATGACGAGTGAACGAAGCAGTTAAAGGGAAAATATAGTGCTTAAGGACCGCAGTTTTCAACCATCTTAGGTTAAGCAATTTTCACGAGAAAAATGAAAAATCAGACGATGTTATTTTATGTAATATACGTAAGGACATTTTTAATGAAGTCGGCGCCTATGTTTATGTTGTGTAGGTCAGGGTTCATAAAAAATCGAATAACAAGAAAAATTACGAACAGAATTTTCAGAGAGAAGAGTTAAAATACTGACACGTCTCCACAGTTCACGTTCTCACGCTCGTCGCTGACCCATGAAGCTCGGGGAAGAAAAATAACATTTTTTTTTTTATTATGAACGATACGCGTAATTGTTCTCATATTTTCCTAGACATGTTTGTCTGGTAATACGCTATATTTTTCAACATCACCAGTGTATTCAGTCGTGTTCTTTCTTATGGCATGTACAGTATAGATCTTTCTTCCATGTCTAGCTTGGATTCCCTTCTTTGGAGCTCTCATCACATATTCAGTCAAATTAAATTTCGTCGCCGTCGACAGTGACGCCTGCCTCCATTTCTATCCTTCTTTATTTCATTTTTTTTAGTCCTCGAACATTCTGTGTTGCTATTTTCATTATCTTTTAGTCCTAAATGGTGGAGGAAGGTTGGATATGTATGAAGATGTGATACCACTACCTATAAAATGTCCCAAAAGCTGACGTCTCTTGTAAGCCCCTCGGAGCTTAGGCAAATGTCGGGATGAAATATGGACCAAATCCCTTCCCTTAAAATTTTTCCACCCTACTTTTCTCAGTGAATTTTTAAAATTTGTAGATATCCACATTCTTTCCTGCAATAGTCTTTTTCTGGAATTTACTTCAACATAGATATTGATTTCTGTCAAGCCTTCGACTCCAGGTTCATGAGTTTGCCAACAATTTAAAATCAAATTTATTACAAATTGTAAAAACTATTGTCAACTATTTAATGAGGTCTGCCCTGCACGTACAAATACTTCACATAAATTAGCCATAAACTAAAAAAATTGTATCACTATAGTATAACTTCTTAAACTTTTAAGAGGGAAAATAAACAAACTGTTAGGTCACAGATCTGATGCTTTTCCAATTCACTGCGGGCTAAAGCAGGGAGATGCACTATCATCTTTACTTTTTAACTTCGCTCTAGAATATGCCATTAGGAAAGTTCAGGCTAACAGACAGGGTTTGGAGTTGAATGGGTTACATCAGCTTCTTGTCTATGCGGATGACGTGAATATGTTAGGAGAAAATCCATAAACGATTAGGGAAAACGCGGAAATGCTAGTTGAAGCAAGTAAAGCGATAGGGTTGGAAGTAAATCCCGAAAATACAAAGTATATGATTATGTCTCGTGACCAGAATATTGTACGAAATGGAACTATAAAAATTGGAGATTTATCTTTCGAAGAGGTGGAAAAATTCAAATAACTTGGAGCAACAGTAACAAATATAAATTACACTCGGGAGGAAATTAAACGCAGAATAAATATGGGAAATGCCTGTTATTCGGTTGAGAAGCTTTTATCATCTAGTCTTCTGTCAAAAAATCTGAAAGTTAGAATTTATAAAACAGTCATATTACCGGTTGTTCTGTATGGTTGTGAAACTTGGACTCTCACTTTGAGAGAGGAAGAGAGATTAAGGGTCTTTGAGAATAAGGTTCTTAGGAAAATATTTGGGGCTAAGGGGGATGAAGTTACAGGAGAATGGAGAAAGTTACACAACAGAGAGCTTCACGCATTGTATTCTTCACCTGACATAATTAGGAACATAAAATACAGACGTTTGAGAAGGGCAGGACATGTAGCACGTATGGGCGAATCCAGAAATGCATATAGAGTGTTAGTTGGGAGGCCGGAGGAAAAAAGACCTTTGGGGAGGCCGAGACGTAGGTGGGAAGATAATATTAAAATGGATTTGAGGGAGGTGGGATATGATGGTAAAGACAGGATTAATCTTGCTCAGGATAGGGACCAATTGCGGGCTTATGTGAAGGCGGCAATGAACCTCCGGGGTCCTTAAAAGCCAGTAAGTAAGTAAGTTAGGTCACAGGCCTAGCGGCTTCAGCAGCTGGGTACCTGGTTCTAATGAGTGCACTGATTGTATAATTAGCATAGTGGCATGAGATAATATTACTCTGTCAACATTACAATTCACTCTAGCCTCACCCTTATGTCTCTTTTTCTTTTTTTTTTTTTTTTTTCTTTTTTCGTCTCTTACAACTTCTCTCCACCAAATTGCAATCATGTGCCTTTTCATGGAGAAGCTATTTTTACAAAATATCAGAGTCTAGATGGCTAAATGTCGGCACATAATGCTGAAATCTCAGTAGAATTAAGCTTTCTAAGTTTACTCTGAAGAACAGGATTTGATTTTGGAATAGACAACCTCCTCATAGATAAGTTGCCTGTTACTTAATTTTAAACTAAAATATATTCAAAGCTTGTTACATTCATTTAAACTTAAAATGAAAACCTAACTTACATATCTGAAAATCTGTTTGTGGTCATTGTTGTAGAGGTCTTTCAGAATCGGAATGGAAAGAGACTCTAAAACTTATTGGGCAAACTGAACTAAAATATCTTCAAAGCTTGTTACATTCATTTAAACTTAAACTGAAAAACTTACTTAGGCTATATATTATCTGGATATCTGTTTGTGGTCATTGTTGTAGAGACCTTTCAGTATTGGAATGGAAAGAGGCTCTAAAACTGATTGGGCAAACTGAACTAAAATATCTTCAAGCTTGTTACATTCATTTAAACTTAAACTGAAAACCTTACTTACATATCTGGATATCTGTTTGTGGTCATTGTTGTAGAGGTCTTTCAGTATTGGAATGGAAAGAGGCTCTGAAAATGATTGGACAAACTGTAAATCTATGAGCAATGCCAGACTGTTCTCAAGACGGTTCACAGTGTAGACATTGCACTGAGATTGAAACTCTCTCCCACGTCTTGGGGTCCTGTCAGCATGGTGTGTTCCTTCTTAATACTCACCATCATACTGTAAGAGAGCTTCTTGCAAAGAATCTGTCATAATATTTTGAAGTCCACTAAGAGGTTTTTTTGCACTGCTAAAAATGGTAGTACACGATGTGTCCATATCATTGTTATTGACAGATAACATGATAATGTCATAATTATTGATCCAGTGACTAGATTTGAAACTGTTGCTCAACCTCAACAAGTAGGCCTAAATATAAAAAAGAAAAACATTTATGAGCCAGTTCGTCATAAGAGATTTAATGTTCCAACCAGTACTTAAAAACTTTGGCCGTTACTGCGGTTAAATATTCAGTACAAATTCTCAGAAATAATTTATATGTAAAATGAACTCTCAGAAAATTATTTTATGAACAGTGAAGAGATGAGAAACTCTAATATTATACAAATTTGTCTGACTTACCTACATACACTGGAACATTTTTTATATTATGTTGTGTATGGGAATTTTTTTATTATTCATAGAATGCTGTATTCTTTAGGCAACCTATTCGTTATTTAACAACGCTGTATCAACTACTAGGTTATTCAGCGTCGATGGAATTGGTAATAGCGAGATGGTATTTTGGCGAGATGACACCGAGAATTCGCCATAGATTACCTGACATTCGTCTTACGGTTGGGAAAAAACCTGGAAAAAACGCAACTAGTTAATCAGCCCAAGCGGGAATCGAACCCACGCTCGAGCTCAACTATGGATCGGTAGGCAAGCGCCTCAGCGGACTGAGCTACACCGGTGGTTACCCTGTCCTTAAGGGCAGCTACCTTATGGTTAATATATTAGCTTTAAAGTGAAAATAACAGGACATGGCAATGTTGAAAATTGTTAGAGTTAAGGGGTTAGGTACAGCTTACAGCAGTAAAATTTTTGGAAATATTCAACATTTTTTTCCTCCATTGCTGTACGTTCTACAATAATGAAAATTGGTTTGTGTAAAACACTGTTCTTCTGCTGTATGAAAAAAAAATATATTTTTACGGTTTAAGAAGAATTTTTTTTTTCAAAATTCAAAATGGTGGTAGTTTACTGTGCAGTGATGAAGCGTTTTCCTCATAACGGATAAAGTTTTTAACTTTTTCATGTTCTCTCTCTTTTATTTTATTGCTGAAACTCGTGTTTACAATATCATGCTCTTTCAACTACATTCCTTAATAAATAGTATTTTTGTTATTTTGTGTTAGAAGAAAATACTGATATTTGAACATTTTTTAAATTAATCTAGTTTTTATCTTATCTTGCATCATATTGTAGATGTAAAAATATTTTCTTCATATAGCAGAAGGACAGGAATAAATAATTTTCATTATTGCACAAAAAATTTAAAAATATAATATTTCCACAATTTTTTTTAAGTACCTAACCCCATAAAAGAGAAAATCTGGATTCTGACAGAACGAATAGGCGCCATTTTGAATAATTAAATTATGCATATAAATTCATATTTTGCAATTCATTTTTGATTGATTTTCAGTAAAGTCAGAAGGACAGACAAAATTATTTATATGTGCAACAAACTGTATTTATCGGAACAAATTTTCATTTTGCACATAAATAATGAACAGAAAATAGAGTTTGAGGTTAACTAATATTTTGTGAACATTCCCTTATTCTTTATTTAACGTTGATTTTTAGGATGCTGAAACCAAAGTTTGACACTTTCTTTGAACATCAGCTGTATCAGACTAAAAGTCCATGTCCTTAAGTACAGATCACAGATTTTCAATTTTGTTCATGTCCGGTCTTCTTGACAGAACTGTTGAATATCTTCGCCATTTTGAATATTTATTAACCATTAAAAATATACCAGAAGATTCAATCACATTTTTTGCAATTATCATGGTTGATTTGATTGATTTTCAAGAAAAAAGTCTAATAATATATATTAGGATTATTTATTTTTCAGTCACTGACTTTACTGCAATATATATAAGGTACAAAACCTTTACATTACATGTTTTAAAAATCGTATGAACGTTTTCGTTGGACTATGCCAACATCATCAGATACGACATTCACTCTAGCAATATCATTAATCTCTACAAATACAATACATATTAAATAGCATACAGAATAATAAACCATACTAAAACCAACATTAGGATACAGATGTTATTCTTGTGTGACTGCCCTTATTATCAAATAGTTAAAAGTACACATGTAAATTACAATATATGTATATGTGTTTGCAAGTCTTCACAAGTAAAATAATAAAAAATAAAAATAGAATGAACTGCATATTATAAAATGTGAAGAGATGCAATTACAGTATTTGAACTATATTAGTGAATTTGTTTATGTTCGTGTTCCTATTTATTATTGATGTACGTCTTTCCTCTATCCAGATGTGTGTGCATCGTGGTGTATATCTTATAGGTTTGCCTTGAGTGCTTGTTCAAAAATTATTATGGATGTCTTAGTGTCCAACAATATTTTTTTCAATATTAGGTTGTTTTATGTTGATTAGCAGTATATGCTTGATTAGACGATGATGCTATTCGTCCAAGATGGTTTTATGATCGGTATCCAAATACTGTAGTTGTGGTAAAATATATAATAAGGTGCAAGTCAGCTGTCAAGTTTAATGAATGTAGACGTGTGTGTTCGTTGGATGTTGGCTGTACGAAGGATATGTGAAGCTAATGATATTGCTAAAGTGAAAGTCGTATCTGATGATGTTGGCAACGAAAACGTTCATACGATTTTCAAAACATGTAACGTAATAGTAATATGCGCTACAAGAGCGGTATGTTGAAGTTTTCATGTTCGAGGAAAAGTTTGAGAAAGCGAAGATCGTTTATTACATACCTGAAAGAGGAATTTCTAATTAGTTGCAATGAAATCTCCATCTTGGTTTCTGTTCAATGACGGCAAATTTGCAAAACAAAAATATCTCTCTTCAACATTGTTGCTTTAAAATGTTTTCTGTGTTTACTATACTCCAGCAGGCCGTGATATACGTCCGTCTTTTTTTCCCCCAGTCTATGATTAGTCTGGAATCTTGTTGATTTTTTCACGGCTTCCTTAATGTTACTTGCATCACGAATGCAGTAACTTTAGTGGAGTTGTAGAGTTTACTTAATTTTTGCAAATATTTAAAAACAATAATTAACAATGTAATTTAGGTGAAATTGCAGTGGTAAGTTTCCAATTTATAATTATTACTATATTGAACGTCTCTAAAAATAATATGTTAAAAGCCTAAAGCAGTAAAATCAATATGTCACTTAAGCGGTAAGAAGAGGGAAATAGTTATGTGTGCTAGGTTGGGAATACTGAATGTGGAATTTTAGACTTTCCGCGTATTGGTTTTGTGCGAAAACCAAGCAAATACGCACGATCTCGCACAATGGTTTTGTACCTTACATATATTGCAGTAAAGTCAGTGACTGAAAAATAAATATTCCTAATATAATATATAAATTCATGTTTGAAATTTGAAAGTTTTAGAACATATTTTCTGTGTATTAAATTACAATTGTCTATCAGCTATGTGCACTGAGGAAAAAAAAAAATTCTATTTGGTAAATTTTATGGTGCTCAAAACAGCACCCACTCCCATAAAAGTATTGTTTTTCATATATTTAGTTTCAGTAGCTATTGAGGTAACTACCCTTTAGAGACAATCTCCAATTTCTCTCAGCCTTTGATCTTTTCTTAAACTGTAGGCCTACTCCACCTCGGAAAAACGACGTCCACAAGGCATCTACACTTTAGACCAATTTTCCACACTCGCCACGAGGGAGTCGTCATCCCCAAACTTACGCCGCCCAAGTTTACCCAAACATGCTCCATGCGAACCTCAGAATTAATTAAGGTTCATTTTGGCACCTTGTCTAAACTCAGGGTTTCTTCTGAGTTTCAGAAAGTCTTCGCCACTATCCTGCCTCCAGATCCTAATTTCTTCTTCGCCATGTTATGTTACTTACTATTTCTCGGCAACACCAGCCGGCGTGTGGAACAAGTTCAACTGCAAAACATGGGGAAGATCACAAAATTGGAATGAGCAATTCTGTCCTACCACACAGCTTTCATGTGAAAATATCTGATAGTAAAATGCTTGCTAAATAGGCCTACAGATACTGTAATCGTGGAAAATAAAATGAGAAAAACGACTTAAAATGTGAAAACTGTTAAAAGTAAACTTTTAATTTGTCATTACTGCTGTTCTTGTTCCAGCTGTAAGGTTGTTCAGAATTGTAATGAGTGTATAAAAGAATTGCAGGATAAATCAAATTCTGGAACCACAATTTTTTAATTTTATTTATAAAATAAAACCATCTGCCCTTCAATAAGGGTGACCACAAGGATCCAGAAACAAATACATAAATAAAAGTTTACAATGAAACGATGAAAATATATACAATAAAGTTCAAAAGAAAGCCTTGCTTTAATTTAAATACTCATTTAGAATATGTTCCCATTTATTGTAACACCAATTAATCAACCAATACACACATAAATATAACACTTCGCCATGGTAAAAACCATCACATTGGATTCAAGTTACAAATTTCAAATAGAAAAGGGGTTATATGCCCTCTCTAAATTGTGTACGATTTTTTGACAAAATCAATGAAAACATCGATTTCAAGATTTATTGATTAAAACAGTCGTGGTATCACTGATACTTAGACATTATTTTTTTTGCAAAAGAAGTAGGCCTACTTGATCAATTTTCTGACAATTTCCCTACAAATGAATATCAATTCCCATACAAAATATCGCACAATAAATTCTCCATAAAATTGAATACAACTTTGAAATTCCAAATAGAAACGAAATGATATGAAATGTTAATGACATAAAACAAGCATATTTCCATTTTCAACAAAATGTGCTCAACATGCTGTCCATTTTAGGAAATCCACAATCATACGCGATTTCCCCACGAAGAGAGAACAAGCTGAAGCATCTCAGAAGTGACATTAGTACAAGCTGTGAAGTTGTATTCAATATAGATGTTACCTATATTCTAATAAAGTATTTGACTGTTATTCTGAATCACCCTGTATATGTGGCTGCATTGGAGGAAAGTATTTTTGTAGTTCGTTGTATGTTTCTCTGTTCTTGTAATAGACTTCTCCGGTACAACTTAATTTCAATATCCTAGCAGCATTTGTAACTCTAAATGGATCGTATGCAAATTCCGGACTAAAACACGTTTTTCATCTTCAGCATCGTCATGGTCTAGCGAAAGGTACATGTAAATTCTGGAATGAATATACCCGGTGAAGTTGCGAGGGGAAAGGAGTGGGGGAAACAAATTTATTAAAAGCGTAGTAATGTTCACTCATCAGCTGTTTATAAAGAGTGGTTGTACACAAATGAAGAATGCAGAGCTGAACAGTTCATTTCTACTTGGGGTTATCTTTGTTCATTCTGTATAAATCCGTCTAGTGGAATAGCATGGAGAACTAGAATTGTCGTAACTCGAATTGATCTAAATCAAAGCCATGAAAGCTAACCTAATCTAATCTAATTCAGTTATATATCTAAATAATAATAATAATAATAATAATAATAATAATAATAATAATAATAATAATAATAAAGTATGTTTAACCAGAGTAGGTTTGTGATGAAATCTATCAGTTCTAAATCATGGAAAGTGGGAAGGGACTAGTTAACCTACCTTCAGTATCTCCTCACGATTTTGATAGCTTTTTCCCCCTACTACGCAATTTACATGCACCTGTCGTCAGTTTGCTCCGCAATTTACATCCGCCCGTCGTCAGTTTGCTTCGCAATTTACATCCACCCGTTGTCAATTTGCTCCGCATTTTACATCCACCCGTCGTCAGTTTGCTCCGCAATTTACATCCAGCCGTTGTCAGTTTTCTCCGCAATTTACATAGGCAATTAACAACCGATCTAATCTTATTCCGGAATCTACAAACTCCGCCTTAATGTACAGACATCAATTGAGCTTAGAAACCTTTTTTTCTATTGTTTTTAGCTGCTTATGTTTCTGGTGAGATGTTCATAATAATTTAGGATTTATATAATAGTGTAGAAATGTGTTTTCATCATATGAAAGGCAAGTGCAACGTTCTACAAATAGTAACAAAAACAGAGTCTATTTCCTTTCTAGGAATTTTGTGTTATTTCACAACAGTGGGCGTCTAATGAGCAATATTGTGTCGTTGCGTGTGAACCGTGCCCAGCCCAACTTTAATCCTGACATGTCCACACTGCATTAAGCATCCTCTGCTAATTAATCAATAATGACAGTTCTGCGTTTGAACCATAGACTTAGGACACACAGACTGCGCATGGCATTGTGTAACTAAATGAACCCCATGAATAAATACTAAACTATCACGTGCTTATTTTATTTTTCTTCGTCCATCATGAATTAGGACTAAATACATTAGTTTCGGCCCATTTAAACACGTTTGTGGGGGTCTCCCAAGTCTTAAACACCCTTATTCTAAGAATGGCAAACGATTAGAATGTTTGCTTTCATTAAGTGAAAAAAAAAAGTATTTCGCGAATCCATAATTTGCGAAAACTAGGTGTATCTCCTCATGATTTCGTTTTATTTTATTCATATTTTAATGCATTACATATTGTTCAAACACTAGTGATAATTCCATTTTGGTTATTGCAATTTTCTCTTGACTAATATAAGGCTAGAAATTGGCCAAAACATGTCCTTAAAATTTATTATGCGACTTACTGGAAATTATACAGTCTGATCCGTTTGTGTATGAATAATATTAATTTATTATTATAAATTTATTATGATACTAAGAACAATTTCTTTCTGGTTATATTATGATTAAAAGATGGGTGATTCCATATACGACAATCACCAATGCATAATCTGAAAGGACAAATGAAAATCTTAGATGATCAAAATGGCTACTACAAATCAATAGTGGGCATAATGTGTTCATTAGTATGCTAAATTTGAGAGCGTTAAAAGAGTTCAAAGGGAATTTTACCTAAATACGATTCCATAATGTTGTAGTATCGAACATTTGTAGAGACAGGTTCTGTGTTTAAAAAACATGCAGGAGGTCGCAGGTGAAACCCAGTGCGAGAAACAGCTATCTCTTGGCTTGGTCCCCAAACTCCGCAGATCTAACCCCTCCTTACTTCTTCGTGTAGGGTTTTGTTAAAGATATTGTCTATTCACAGAAACCCAGGAACATTGATGATCTGAGAGTAAAAATTACTCAAGCTTTTCAACAAATCACCCCTCTTATGTTACAACGGTCATGGGCTGAATTGCATCACGGTTATGAGTTATACAGGGTGCGCAATGGGGATCATGTTGAGCTGTGAGGAATCTCCCATCTTTGTATGCACAAAGTTTCATCAAATAAAGTTCAGTAGTAAATGTTTTGAGGTTTTTTATTTTATCCATACCCAAACAGATCACTCTGTAGAATTTTGTGTACTAAAACAATCATAACCATCATGTTGTAATTTAATTACTATTTGGACAATTGTAATTAAATCATATTATGCCTGAACAGCAACTCTGAGTGTGCAAATGTCAGTTTTGTGACGTATTCCTGATTACATCTTCAAAAGCATTTTGATTGTAATTTAGCAATTCAAAGAGTGAAACACAGTATTTGACAGGATTAAATGTTAGCGTGCATCTGTCATTTATTAGTTTATTACAAAAGACAATCATTGAATTGTTTCTTTAATGCTCTAAATATTATTTAAATCAATTCCTAATAGTTAATGTCAGTTTTGTGACAGATAGAATAGAATGGAAATATTTATATTTAACTGCTAGGCCATTATTAATAGTGGTTTTACAAGTACTGTATAGTGAGTAAGCAGAGAAACATAGTGAATCTCCAGTGATTTATATTGCGTGTGCAATGTGTTGTAGTGAAAGTGCAGTGAGTAAATTCTGAGAATTATAGTGGCCGAAAAATGAGATAGATTTATAGTGAAGGGTGTGAATTATAGTGAACGTCCTAAATTGGTTAATGGGGTCTAGGCTAGCGATTGAGCTTAATATAGTAACTACAATTCTACGGAATAATAAGTATGTAATTGATGTTTTGTTATTTGAAGTGTTGTATCAGTGAAGAAGTGTGTTGTGTCAGTGAAGTGTGTTGTGTAAATGAAGTGTGTTTGTGTCAGTGAAGTTTTATATTTTATAGTGGTAGGACAAAGTATTTGAACAGTGAAATGTTTTTGAAGTGTTAGTGAAATCAGAATAGTGTCTGTGAAATGTTTCATACAGTAGTTTCAGTGCAGTAAGTGAATTGATAGCGAAATGAGTGTAGTGCTGAAAGGTACTTATGCAAGTATGAACATATATACTCGTGGGTTTAAATTCGTACTTAGGGTTATGATATAAATTAGATTTGCTTTAATTAATTATGTTAGGCCTATATTAAGTGATTGTGCTTCATTTAATTTAGGATTCTCCTTGTTAATATTATTAGGCCTATATATTGCTATTTTTATTAATAATATTATGAATTGTAATTTGTTATTAATGTATTGTAATTTATTATTAATGTAATTATTGAGTGTAATTAGTTACCACTTCCACCGGGTATTTACCCATTTCCAGTGTGAATAAATACATAAAATATTACTACGTTTGTTATTGTTTCAATGTATATGTCACTTCTGGTAGTGTGGAAGGGAAAGCCTCATGGCCTTAACTCTCCCAGAATAAATAAATAAATATATATACTGTACTCCAAACACGAGAAAGTCTCTATGGAATGAGACGAAGCGGGGTAATGCTGTGAATGAATGTTGATGTCATAAGATGTCATAAGGTCACACACGTGGGTACTCGTATCTCTATTGGCTATCTTTCAAAGCACAAATCATAACACTGATATACACATTTTTATACTATCCTAGTTACAAAATTAGATCACTGTTAATCTCCTGGTCTTTTAATCCCTCCATACAGGAAATAACATATGCAGGAGAGCGCATGATTTTTAAACTGACGTTATAAAAGTAATATTGTCTATCTGATTCGCTCCAACAGATGACGCAATAGTAAGCACATTTCTTTCACGGTTTATCTCCTGGTTGGAGAACAGTACATATGTATTTTTTAGTAGGTTATTTTACGACGCTTTATCAACAGCTTACGTTAGTTAGCGTCTGAATGAGATGAAGGTGATAATGCCGGTGAAATGAATCCGGAGTCCAACACCGAAAGTTATCCAGCATTTGCTCGTATTGGGTTGAGGAAAAACCCCGGGAAAAACCTCAACCAGGTAACTTGCCCCGACCGGGAATCGAACCCGGGCCACCTGGTTTCGCAGCTAGACTCGCTAACAGTTACTCCACAGGTGTGGACACATACATATTAATTAATTAATTTCGTTAGGGAAAGACTTGTTAAAGCCAACTGTTTTTGTACTTTTTAATTTAGATTTGTTATTCAATAATCAATATCTGCGGTTTTATAAAAAAACTTTCATTTCATCTGAGTATATAATTTTCTTTCTTGCTGGCGCAGTGTCCAAAATTTGACTTCCACAGCAACTGCAGACGATACTTTGGACACTGCTGAAGGTCTGCAAGACTTGGATAACCTGGTTGTGCGCCGTAATGCAGTCACGCGCTCCGGAGCAGGACGGATTTTCGCGTTCATTTCCGTATTCATACGGTGTGTGATGTTTAAAAGCCGGTAATGCAATGATATAAAACCGTTCTGTTCAGGATCAAATTACCTCACAGCTGACAGGTCTGCATAACATTATCTTCATAATATCCTCAAAGGAAACATGATCCGACTGGAGTAAACCCCGTATTTCTTCTGCCAGTATGTTTTTAGGATGTTGTATGAAATTCAAAGTTATCTAGTACTAGTGTCAATGGTGATAGCTAGAGACAGGCAAAATAAAAGATTTCATGTTCTACACCCATTTCTCCTAGAGGTATAGGAATAAGAATTTTGTCGATTAGTAATAATAGACACTTAAGGAAAACTGGGTTGAATTTAACATGTTTTTACTTGGTTATTTAACGACGCTGTGTCAACTACGAGGTTATTTAGCGTCGATGGAATTGATAACAGCGATATAATATTTGACAAGATGAGACTGAGGATTCGCAATAGATTACCTGATATTTGCCTTACGGTTTGGGAAGACCTCGAAAAAACCCAACCAGGTAATCAGCCGAAGCGGGAATCGAACCCGCGCCCGAACGCAACTTTGGATCGGCAGGCAAGCGCCTTAACCGACCAAGCTACGCCAGTGGCTCTGAATTTGACATTTTCTATAGTTTTGGTTCAACAGTTTTAAAATTTTGTGGGTTGGTTCCATGTGTGTATATGTATATATATATATATATACATCTTTATCAAATTTCAACAAATGTCATACACTAGTTTCTTAAATATTATTTTTCTTCTTATTTTATCAACAGTAATCTCACTAGAGGTTTTGATTTATCTAGAGAAAATCAAAACTCGAGTGGGATTTAATTGACTATTACACGATTAGAAGAATGTATATATGTAACAAAGTACCCCAGTACAATAAAATATTAATTGACTTAAGAAAATAAACCCGTCTTCAAATGTATTATTGCACCATTACGCTAGATGGCAGTTGTGCCAACTATGGAATCTTCATTGAACTCTGTAGACGGTTACTAGTCAAGAAGGCTTTGTTGATTCAAATTTTTATTAAGACAGTTGCATTCCACTTCAATTATCCGAATCCCAGTAATCAACGTCACTTGACAGATGAGTTTCAATAAATCTTAATATTAAACATTCTCTGATACGTGACTATCCATAATATCATATAGCAGAAGCTATAACATAACCTAACTAATATACACAAGTGTTAGAAAAGTTTTAATTAACGACGACGACATAAAAAATAAACATGAATAATTTTAAAAGGAATAATTATTGAATGTACAATTTTCAAATTTGAATGTGGTTGGTGGTTCAATTGATATTATATTGGACGTGTGCGTAATAGAAGTGGAACTCGTTGATTTAGGCCTACATGGTGTATTCAACTTATTCAGGATTTCCGAATGAATAATTTTAAAAGGAATAATTATTAAATGTACAATTTTCAAATTTGAATGTGGTTGGTGGTTCAATTGATGTTATATTGGACGTGTGCGTAATAGAAATGGAACTCGTTGATTTTGGCCTACATGGTGTATTCAACTTATTCAGGATTTCCGAATGGTGCTCTTCATTTATTTGTAAATCGGATTTCAGAAGATGCATAGGTATGATCAGTGATTTTTATTAATTCTTGTTCTTGAATGCCAATGCGAGTCATATTTGAAACTGCTGTGCATCGACTGGAGTGGTTTGTAATTTTATATATATATATTTTTTGACGTCCAGACTAGCGCAGTTTGAAATGTTGGCGAACAAAGAAACAAATGCTAGGGACGCGATAAAATTAAACAAATGCTAGGGACGCGATGAAATTAAACAAATGCTAGGGACGCGATAAAATTGTGCGATAGGCTAAGCAGCCATGATTGGTTGAAATACGTCCTTTCGTACCGTTTTATTGGTCAAAAGTAGTGTGACG
>JAJSOF020000033.1:11403927-11454448 GCA_025594305.2 Periplaneta americana
CATAAAAGCTGCAAATTTTGCGCTGGTCGATATTCGAGCCACAATGGCAACTGGATTAAGGAGAAAAGTTTAAAAAGAGTCGTAACTCGGTCGTATTATGTTTCTCTTGTCTGTGGCAGTACAGGTAGATGTCTTCAAATGCCCAACTATGTGTAATTCTAGAAGTCCTCTTCTCTCTTTCCATACGATCGCACACAATAGATGTAAATGTGAAACTTTGCTGGCGATCAACCCCACGTAGTGCCTGAATACGTTGCATTCGGTAGTAGGGGTGGAGTTTTAGGTATTTTATAACGATACTTTGACATGTGCATGGCATAGCCATCTCTGCAGACAGCCTTCTGAGAATTTTCTTGGGAATTGCTCTTAGCAGCGCTGACAGCAGCTTTTTAGTTTCAGGAACACGCTTACCACCACCAGTATGTGGCATGTTAACAGACTCAGTTCCTTCAAACGTGTGTAACCATAATATTATCGACTTGTAACTCGGACCTCTCCGAACACCATACTGTCCAGACCTGTGGAGTAACGGTTAGCGCGTCTGGCCTCGAAATCAGGTGGCCCGGGTTCGATTCCTGGTCGGGGCTAGTTACCTGGTTGGGGTTTTTCCGGGGTTTTCCCTCAACCCAATGTGAGCAAATGCTGGGTAACTTTCGGTGCTGGACCCCGGACTCATTTCACCGGCATTATCACCTTCATCTCATTCAGACGCTAAATAACCTAAGATGTTGATAAAGAGTCGTAAAATAATCTGCTAAAATAAAAACACCATACTCTCGTTGAAATCGCCGTTGAAGAAACGTTACACTTTCAAATTTAGCAAACCACAAGACACATTTTGTGCAGTAAAAGGTATTTCGTTTATTCGGTCGTTACTGAGTAACTTCTTTTGTTTCTTATGCGGTAACAATGATTATACAAAACTCCCGTGCTTCAGTATCACATTGGGAATGAAATGAATTCTACAGCATCCCATTATAAATTGTATAGTCATTTTATTTTATGTCTTCCCATACGTATCAGATTGTATTTTAATTTAAGGAAATGCATCGGTGAAATTTTGGTTCCAACCATCCCGTATTATAAAGATAAATACCAACTTCACGATATCAGTGTCACGGGATTGATGTTTGGAGCAAGAGGAACGATACCTAACTTCTCTTCTCAATTCTGTAAGACCCTAGGACTGCACAGATCTTTTCTGAATGAACTGGCCCTCCTCATAATTAGAGAGTCAGTCAAACTTTTACGGAACCACCTATATGGACTCTAATTCAATGTATGGAAAAAATTGACGCATCATTATCATTTTTCTTTTTCCTTCTTAGCTTTCATTGATCTTTACTTGAATTTTTTTTTCTTCTGTAAACTGCCATTGTTTGTTTATTTGTTTGCCTTTTTTCTTACTCTTTTAGCTCTCATCTTCTATTTATTCTTGTATTGTTTTGTATGCTTTGTCTAATGGCAGCCTCTAATTTGAGGAAGCTTTGATAAATAAATAAATAAATAAATAAATAAAATACGTTTTTTTAGTTTTTCAGTATTTTATTATCACTATTACACTTTTACTACGTCATACTACTTTTGACCAATAAAACGGTACGAAGGAAATCTTTCAACCAATCATGGCTGCTATTGCACAATTCTATCGCTTCTCCAGCATTTGTTTAATTTTATCACTTCCCTAGCATTTGTTTGTTTTTATCACTACCCTAGCATTTGTTTCTTTGTTTGCCTACACTTCAAACTGCAAATTCTTTACGGTGGTATAAAACATGCTTAGCGATCGTCATTTGTTTACAGTATAGACAGCCAACGTTTTGCTGAAACAAATATTAATTGACTTACTGAAATAGAATTTTAGTAAGTCAATTAATATTTTATCATATTAGAGTACTTTATTTCTTCTAATCTTTATATACTTTCTTCTAATCGTGTAATAGTCAATTAAATCCCACTCGAGTTTTGATTTTCTCTAGATAAATCAAAATCTCTAGTGAGATTACTGTTGAATGAACTTTCTATTTTAATATGTCTCTTTCCTCTGCAAAGTTCTAGGACAACAGGATGATAGTAATGTACAGTTTTTACATTTGAATTTTAAAATTAATTTTCTCTAATTTTTTTCAGCATTTTATGGCATTCAAAATCCACTACGCGATACAGTTTTCATGCAGTTGTCTTGAAATTGTCAGGAATATAAATATGGAACTAAAAGTCTGATTTTGGCTTTTTTATAGTGCTAATATTATTTTTTTAAAAATCTTTGGCAGATAATATAAAATGCAAAAAGAAAAATCATATCAATATTTATTTTTAATGGAAAAGTAACAACAGTTTCGTAGGAACCCCAAATCAGTTTGCTTATATTGGTCTTGTGAGGCGAATATTAAATTTAAAGATAGAAATTTGAAACTGTTCATCGCATGGTGCATATTGACGAAATATAAATTTATCGATTAAAAATGTAATTAAAAATTAATATCTAAGAAATGGTACATAACACAGTAATGCAATTTGGTGTGTTGTATTAACACTGCATTTTCATGGTCTGGTCAAAATTTGAAGTTCATAGGTTAATGAATGCAAATTTTAGGATTTTCACCGGTGCATTAGGCCTACTTTAATTAAACGTCCATGTCAGTAATTGTATCATAGAACATGTATCTTATCTTAACTAACTAGCGCAAGTCCTAGTTTGGACTTTTAGACAAGCAACGTACACTACATATAGTTTACAGCACAATACGGAAAAACAAGGGGTGAGAGGCAGGGAGGAGGCAACTTAAAACTTTATTAAGTTTTAGCAACTTCTGAAATAGTAAAGAGATACAACCGAAGTTTCAGAGATGACGTAAAAGTATTAAGTGGTGTGCAAAGTTAGATAAGATGAGAAATTAGAGCACTTTCGAATAAGAGGCACTGGATTTACACGCACAGAAAATGGAAATGCAGACTTACAAATAAAGTGTTGACAACCATGTGGTGACTATTACTTATATTTGCCTTTACTGTAGTACTAGGTTCGCAGCTTGAAACCCTGCCGAGAACGAAGGAATTTAAAGGGCGATACAACAAGAGTTGATAAATCATGTCACATAAAGTAAATATACAGAGAATGATTGTGCGGTGGTGCTGGTGGTGGTGGTGGTTGTGGTGGTGGTGGTGGTTGTGCTGGTGGTGGTGGTTGTGGTGGTGGTGGTGGTGGTTGTGGTGGTGGTGGTGATGGTGGTGGTGGTTATTGGTGGTGGTGATGGTGGTGGTGGTTGTGGTGATGATGGTGGTTGTGGTGGTGGTGATGGTGATGGCGGCGGCGGCGGTAGTGGTGGTGGTGGTGGTTGTGGTGGTGGTGGTGGTGGTTGTGGTGGTGGTGGTGATGGTGGTGGTGGTTATTGGTGGTGGATGGTGGTAAATGGTGGTTGTGGTGGTGGTGATGGTGGTGGTGGTGCGGCGGTGGTGGTGGTAAAGTGGTGGTGGTGGTGGTGATGGTGGTGGTGGTGGTTGTGTGGTGGTGGTGGTGATGGTGGTGGTGGTGGTGGTGTGGTGGTGGTGGTGGTGGTGGTGATGGTGTGATGATGGTGGTTGTGGTGGTGGTGTGGTAGTGGTGATGGTGGTTGTGGTGGTGGTGGTTGTGGTGGTGGTGGTGGTGATGGTGTGGTGGTGGTGGTGATGGTGGTGGTGGTGGTGGTTGTGGTGATGGTGGTGGTGGTGGTGCGGCGGTGGTGGTGGTGGTGGTGTGGTGATGGTGGTGGTGGTGATGGTAGTGGGTGGTGGTGGTTGTGATGGTGTTGGTGGTGGCGGCGGCGGTGGGTGGTGGTGGTTGTGTGGTGGATGGTGGTGGTGATGGTGATGGTGGTGGTGGTGGTTGTGGTGGTGGTGGTTGTAGTGGTGGTTGTGGTGGTGGTGGTCCAGTATTTATGATGCTGAACAATCTCTTCTTACCATGAACACCAGACCTCCATAATGCGAAAAGTACAGACAACTGTAGTCTTGAGCACAGAATTGATTTGCTTGCTGGAAACTCTGTTAGTTTTCCCCCATCGTTCATGTAACTGGCTGACGATAGGATGAAGAAAAAACAAGCGCTCGTCTTACCCTGCCTTAATAGAATTAAGTCATTTGGAACACACGTTCCACAAGGACGTTCAAGCATTTAGTCTGGGAACACACGCTGGAACAACCGCACTTCTAGACAAGCGGATTTTCACTTAGGCCTACTTACGGCATAGTCCAGTGCTTTTCCACTTTGCAGTGCTGAGGAATTAAAGAGAGATCTTCCACTGGTATCGGTCGGAGATGTCCAGTTGGTATACGTGAGTGAATCAGTGGCGGCTGATTGTTGAGGCAAGTGAGACAGGGCCTCACATTAGGACTGAATTTTTAAAAAAAAAATGGCCAAAATATCATGTTTCGGTTTTTTGTAAGAAAATATTCCTTGGAAAGTTGGGAAGTTGGTAGTAAACAGATTTGCCCCTACGTTTTCTTTGAGCTTCTGTAGCGATTTCTATATACGCCTGCTCCGTACGTCAGTATTTTTTTGTTTGTTTTACGATGCTGTATCAAAATCTCAGGTGATAATGAAGGTGATAATTCCGGTGAAATGAGTCCTGAGTCCAGCACCGATAGTTACCCACCATTTGCTCATATTGAGATGAGGAAACCCTCGAAAAAACCTCAACCAGGTAACTTTCTGACCGGGATTCGAACCCGTGCAAACTGATTTCGCAGTCAGACGCGCAAACCGTTTTACTCCATAGGTGTGGACGTCAGTATTATATCTATTTTCACAAATTTTCTTTTTTCTCGAAACTATATTTTTTACATTGAAAATGCTTCATGCGCATGCAGTTTTCACCAAACTCAAAATACTGTATTCCGTACGTGTCCATGCATATATTATCCGAGATAACGTTGATACATTTTATGTATTTTGAAAATTGAGAGCTAAAAATTATTATGTAGGCCTAAGTAAAAATTTGAACAAATAAATGTCTAATGTTCAAAAATTTATTATGCCCAAACTAAACCAGATATTACGAATTTCTCAACGTTAAATATTGCTAGTGAATCTGGAACCATAAGAAAACATATGAATTTGATGTGTTTGAATGTGGTGCTCATGGAACAACTTGATTACATCACTAATTTTCACAATTAAAATGAAATTAACGTCGAAACTGGCATTCCGATTGAGCTCAAAATATTCACACACCTTGTTCTTAATACATCTAACAAACAGTTGAAAATTGAAATAAATCGGATTAAAATTGTAAAGATTTCAAAACTCAGTCCATAGTGTAACTTAACTGAACTCAAATGTTACAGCTTTTCAAGTGCAACCTCAAAACCGGCGAAAACAAATGGAATGCAGAAATCAGACCCGGCACGAGCGTTTCAGGCCTCAGGAACAAATTTTACTGCAAGACAGGTCTATATACATTACAGAGTTTTCAAAGACTTTCAGAACGCTACATGCTTTATTCAAATAACTAATATATCAAATAAAAACACAACATTTGAGATAGCAAAGGCAAAGAAGCTTTTGATAGAAAAATGAGCATCTTCTGCGGACCTCTGGAGAAAGAACTAAGGAAGAGACTAGTGAAGTGCTTTGTGTGGAGTGTAGCATTGTATGGGTCAAAAACATGGACAATTCGACGAAGTGGAGAGAAGCGACTAGAAGTATTTGAAATGTGGATATGGAGAAGGATGGAACATGTGAAATGGACAGACAGAATAAGAAATGAAGTTGTGTTGGAAAGAGTGGATTAAGAAAGAATGATGCTAAAACTGATCAGGAAGAGAAAATGAATTGGCTGGATCACTGGTAAGAAGAAACTGCCTACTGAAGAATGCACTGGAAGGAATGGTGAACGGGAGAAGAGTTCGTTGCAGAAGAAGATATCAGATGATTGACGACATTAAGATATATGGGTCTTTTTTTTTAAGTTAATACTTGTATACTAGAATGTATTTTCCTGTTTGTGATTATGTATTCAGTCTCTTTTTTCATTATATATGTTTTTATTATTATTTTAAAGTTAATACTGATTGTGTATATGTATTCAGTTTCTCCTTTTTACCTTATTATGTTTATTATTATTTTTAAGTTAATATTTGTATACTGGTACGTATTTTTCTGTGTGTGATTTGATCCTGGTTGAGTGGAAGAGAAGGCCTGATGGCCTTAACTCTGCCACGGAAAATAAAACTATTTTCCTGTTTGTGATTATGTATTCAGTCTCTTTTTTATTATATATGTTTTTATTATTATTATTTTATTATTGATTATGTATTCAGTTTCTCCTTTTATTATGTTTATTATTATTTTTGTTAATATTTGTATACTGGATTTTTCTGTGTGTGAAAGTGGAAGAGAAGGCCTGATGGCCTTAACTCTGCCACGGGAAATAAAACTATTATTATTAAAATATTATTAAAGATTATTATAATATGGAGACAAAAAAAGGCAGAAAATAGGAAAGACTGGGTTTGCAGTGAAAGATCTGCCCTTGAGCAGAACACTATGAATAAATTTTAAAGGTTTATAAAAGACTCACATCTATTTTTCTATTAGATACGAGTATTTTATCATCAAAACGAATCAGTGCAATCATAAAGAATACATGACCATCCTGTAAAAATATCAAATCACTATACCTGGTTTGTTCGGAGATAATGGGTCATTAATATCCTCTTAACTGTTTTAATTTTAGTAAGATAGGGCTTGACGACTGCCCTTAAACTAGTAACATCAGGTCTCATCGAGGATTTCAATACTAGAGTGAATCAGTAAATCTAGTGACCGTTATGTGGTCTCTTCGGGCTCCAAATTCGCTCACCGGCTACACTTATCTCATCCCTTCCTCGACAAGGGGTCGTTTAAATACTATGTTGACTGTTAGCAATGAAAAATATCCGTACGTGCAATCAAGAAGTTTCCGATTTAAAGATTAATTCACTTTGTCTGCCCACATCTTTTAGGTAGCAATGCACACCGGAAAAGTGACCGGGCTAGCTTTCCCTCTCTGGAGATTTGTGCGGATCCGCGCCCCAGAGTCCGAAGAGGGACAATTCATCACTCCCCGGCAGATGAACTTTCTTACCCCCGACAACCCCGAGGCACAAGTCGCCATTATTCTTCGTCGAGCGCTCGGCACAAAAAGCCGCAATTATGAGAAATTGCTTGTTCGGATTAAACACTCGCCATATTTCTTACGTCTCCTCTGACGCGTCTCTTGGAACCGAGCTCTTACCGCATTGCATATGAGCAAACAGACTTTCCTGTGTATTTATTTATCCCCCAAGAAGATGGACACAAATAGCGAAAGAAAACAACTCTAGCTTCCATTTTTTCACTTTTGTTTTATTGAAAAATAAACTTCTCACTTTGCTACTAAGAAACTTGCGAAGTGTTAAGTGTTTCTAACGAGCTGTGAGTGGTCCTTTATTGCATAAGTAAACTGACTTACTCAATATAGGCCTAGGTATAATAATTCCTTCCTTCACTTTCAAATAGAACTGATCTAGTGGACGAACGAAACGATTCAGAAATTTCGTATTGTATGTAATGTATTTATTCACACTGCAAATGGGTATATACCCGGTGGCAGTGGTAACTAATTACACTCAATAATGACAATAATAAACACAATCAATAAAAACAATAAATAATAATAATAATAAAGTAATAATAAAATAATAATAATAATAATAATAATAATAATAATAATAATAATAATGAGTAGGCCCTATCCTAAATTAAATGAAGCATGGTCACTTAAAATAACATTTAAAGTAAATCTAATTTGTATCTTAACCCTAAGTTCGAACTAAGACCCACGATTGTGACAGGTTCATACCTACACAAGTACCTTTCGGCATTACACTTATTTCGCTGTCAACTCACTCACTACACTGATTGTACCTGATTTCACTAACACTTCTAACCATTTCACTGTTCAAATACTTTGCACAGCCACTTCACTGACACAAACACACTTCACTTACACAATAGACTTCACTGACACAACACACTTCCTCGCTGCTAGAACACTTCAAATAACAAGATATCAATTACACCCTTTAAGTAGTGTGTATAATATACTACCGTCTATTAGTAAAGCCCTTAAGCCTATTTTTAAATACTTTTTGGTTATTGGTAAAGCCTTTAGTAAGTCTGCAGGTAAAGCATTCCAGTCCCTGACAATACGATTGAGAAAAGAAAACTTTCCAGTGTCCGTCCTCTGTCTTCTTTCCTTCAATTTATATGAGTGGTCGTTCCTTGAAGAGTTCGTTAATTCGTTCATTTATTAATAGTAAGAAAAGAATCGGGGGTATAAAAACAGAAATAAAACTTTTATTTCAAATTCAAACATCCTACAATCTCAACCATGATCACAATAACATTTACGAACAGCATAAATGTATCACACAATTATGGGGATTCTTTTAATCGTCAGTCACTTTTTCTCTTACTTTTATCTTTCTTCTTCCTTTGGTTCGTATGTGTATCATTATCGGATTTATAAAATAAAACCATCTGCCCTTCAATAAGGTTGACCACAAGGATCCAGAAGACAAATACATATAGGCTATAAAATTTACATTTCAAAAGAAAATTAAAGTGAATCATATTATTTGAAATAGAGATGAAATTGCAAAATTTGAATTGAGTTCTTTAGAATTTCTCTAAGGATTTTCTCAACTTGTCTTCTTTCAAGTAATAATTTTCCCCCTTAATTTTCTTTCTTTCTTTCTTTCTTTCTTTCTTTCTTTCTTTCTTTCTTTCTTTCTTTCTTTCAATCTCTTACTTTTTCCGTTTCCTTGTCTTTGTTTTATTGTTTATTTTATCTTCTTTCTTTTGTTTGTTTTATTTCTTTATTAATTTTCCAAATATGGTTTCTGATGTTTCACTATCAAGTTTTGAACCCTAAGGCCGGGTGCACCTCATCCATTAATTAGGTAGAGAATAGGGCGAGACGGACCGTACTGAAAACCACCAGACACATTATATGCAGATATGAGCAACGTTATACACAAAACGTATACTTGGATGACGACACAGTATTAACAAGAAGTGAAATAAGAAACAACGATCAAAAGTAGCAGGTAACAAATAAATTAAAGAAAGAAAAAAACAAAGGAAAAAAGAAAGAGACAAAGGACTAACAAAACAACTGAAGAAGGGCAGAATAAATAATTTTATGAAATTAATATGATGAAAGTGTCAGGAAAACTGCAGTTAGAATCTGATTTCGTAACTTCGACGAGGAAAGCATATAGTACAGCTCAGGGTGCATAGCGATCGCGAGATGTCCGATTCTCATCCCCTGTAAATAGACATTTAGGTTAGAGAATTTGCATTAAGTGCTGGTAGATACCAGAGCGGGAGTTCACCAGTGTCATGAAGAACTGCGAGAAATTTCGAGGAGCTGTCGACGCAACAATGCAAGCGAGAATCAGTAGGCCTATCAACAGAGAGTATCTTTATGCATCGGTAGCTACATCTGCATAACAACAACAACCAACAAGCGTCCTTAGAGAGAACTACAATACTTGAGTAAAGGCTGAACAATTTGTTAGCGTGATGTTGGACGTATGAAGTAATAGGCATTTTAATTCCCAAGTTACTTTATAAAGAAAGCAAGAAGAGAGAAAGAAATGATAGTAAGAAAAGAGTGGAGGAAAAGGAAAACAATAAGACAAATAAACGAACAAAAATGACAAAAGAAAAGAAGCATAGTAAAAAGAAGGACATGGCAATAAGGAAGAAATATAAAGAACGGCATTAAGATTAAGAAAAAAATGTCGAAGGAAAGGAACAAAGAAGGGTAGAAGAAAAGAAACAGAGTAAAAGAATGATATGACAACAAGGAAGTAACAAAAAAGAAATAAAGGACGAGTATAAGAAAGGAGCGGAAGAAAACAGAAAGAAATGGCAAAGTAAACGAACAAAGAAAAAATAAACATTAGTGATAGCAAGGAACAAGCAGAGAATAAAGAAATACATAACAACAAGAAAGGAACAGAAAAAAACAAATAACTGCTACAAGAAAGTAACGGAGGAAAGGAACTAACAACGTTAAAAGGACAAAGATAAAATGAAAGAAAGAAAGAAGAAGAAACCCTATATTAATATTGCAAGGTTCACTAAGAAAATCCTCATCTTTTTTTGTCATATGAATTCTATCGTTTAAATAAGATTTTAGTAAGCTTTCTCTCTAATATCTAACATATTTAATTTTTATTTTATTGCTTCATTTTATTTTTGCACTACTTATTTGCGTCAACGCTTAAGTATTGCTATTCAACGCGGAAATGCAATGAGGGTTTTAGATACTCTTCTCCGAATCCAGCCCTTTGGACGAACTCTTTATTCTGTAAAATTTGTTAAGTATTCTGTGTGTAAATAATAATGAACGATTCGTGGATTTTACACTTCAAATAATAGAAGCTAAATCTTTAATTAAAAAAAGAACCGTATAAGAAGTATAAAAGCACATGAAATATCATTCATTAACTAAGCATTTTGTAACTCGAAATATGTTATAAAGTTTGTAATATTGTTTACTTAAAATATATTTTCCCAAATTTTGTGATTAACAGTATCAAATGCTTTTCTTATATCTAAGAAAATACCAAAACATTTTTCCCTTGATCTAGCTCTCCAATTATTTTTTCTGTAACTTTAATTAATATTGCATTTTCTGTACTAATTTCATTATGGAAAGCAAATTGGTCATCATTTAAAATATTAATTTTTATAAATTATTTAGTGAATTTTAATACTTTTTTTTTTTTTCAAAAAGTTTGGTTATAATAAATAGTAGTGATATAGGTCGATAGTTGTTCACACTCTTTTTATATCCTGTTTTATAGCCCTAGTTTAATTACAGCAGATTTAAATTTCTTAGGGAATATACCAGATGAAAAGGATAATTCAAAATGTAAGAGGTTTAGCTACGACAGAGATAAATGTTTTGATAATTTTAGTTGTTATCATGTCTGTACCAGATGCTACATTATTTTTTAATGTTTTACTAATATTTATCGATTTATCCTCCGTTACTGGTGGATTAAATAAGAATCTTACAGTAACATCCAGTAACCTACAAGGAAGATTAAAGCATGTTGGTTGATCAGAGAGAGCTTGTCCTGAAATGTAAGATAGAATCCAACTAATGTTTCAATGAAGAATGAAGAGGGTCGCATTCGACATCTGATCGCAGTCTGACCGAGAGAGAAGCTCGTGATAATTGCACTGCATTAGATCTGTTAATCCGACGGGGATTACAGACTGCAATCCAACACCGTAGTTCATGTTGCTTTCCTGCCACTCGAGAGACTGTAGAGTTAACAGAGGAGTGACTACTGTTAAACCGTACGTCCTGCATCTACCTATTGTTGGCATTTCACTGAAAGTAACCAGAAGAGGGGAAAAAACTGAAAGATGGACGTTATCTATTAGGTAGTACTTTAATTGGTGGAGGAAATGTGACAGAGCACCAACCAATACAAGGTTCTGCAGAAGCAAGGCGGAGTCAACTGAGGTATTAGCCGTGATTCTTCACTAGCCAAGGTTAACCCGTCCTTGACTAAGTGAGAGATTGCTGAAATTGGGTCGTTCAGCCCACGAAGGAAGAGTGATGTGTGTGGTGAGTAGGGGAAAAAGTAGGTGGGAGTGTAAGAAGAAGCGTCGCCATTGGCTATCTTTCGAACTGTATAGTTGACTCCCATTTGAGAATCATGTTGCAGAAATGCGTGAGTTTTATTTCGAACTTAGGGTTAAGATACGAATTAGATTTACTTTAAATGTTATTGTAAGTGATCGTGCTTCATTTAATTTAAGATGCTCCTTCTTCTTCTTCTTCTTCTTCTTCTTCTTATTATTATTATTATTATTATTATTATTATTATTATTATTATTATTAGTATCCACAAACGATTAGGAAAACACGGAAATTTTACTTGAAGCAAGTAAAGCGATAGGTTTGGAAGTAAATCCCGAAAAGACAAAGTATATGATTATGTCTCGTGACCAGAATATTGTACGAAATGGAAACATAAGAATTGGAGATTTATCTTTCAAAGAGGTGGGAAAATTCAAATATCTTGGAGCAACAGTAACAGATATAAATGACACTCGGTAGGAAATTAAACGCAGAATAAATATTATGGGAAATGCCTGTTATTATTCGGTTGAGAAGATTTTGTCATCTAATCTGCTGTCAAAAAATCTGAAAGTTAGAATTACAAAACAGTTATATTACTGGTTGCTCTGTATGGTTGTGAAACTTGGACTCTCACTATGAGAGAGGAATAGAGATTAAGGAAGTTTGAGAATAAGGTTCTTAGGAAAATATTTGGAGCTAAGAGGGATGAAGTTACAGGAGAATGGAGAAAGTTACACAACGCAGGACTGCACGCATTGTATTCTTCACCTGACATAATTAGGAACATTAAATCCAGACGTTTGTGGCGTTAACACAATTTATGTTAAATATATGTGGTTGCTACGATACGAAATCGTGATAATACTAAAATTGACAAAAGGAAATCGCTGTTAAGTTCATTTCATATAATTATATTAGGCCTATTAAATACAATTAAATACTAGAATCAGTCTTGTTATGTGGCGTTAACACAATTTATGTTAAATATAGGCCTATGTGGTTGCTACGATACGAAATCGCGATAATACTAAAATTGACAAAAGGAAATCGCTGTTAAGTTCATTTCATATAATTATATTAGGCCTATTAAATACAATTAAATACTAGAATCAGTCTTGTTATGTTGCGTCAACGAAATTTATGTTAAATATTTGTGGTTGCTACGATACGAAATAGTGATAATACTAAAATTGACAAAAGGAAATCGCTGTTAAGTTCATTTCATATAATTATATTAGGCCTATTAAATACAATTAAATACTAGAATCAGTCTTGTTATGTGGCGTTAACACAATTTATGTTAAATATATGTGGTTGCTACGATACGAAATAGTGATAATACTAAAATTGACAAAAGGAAATCGCTGTTAAGTTCATTTCATATAATTATATTAGGCCTATTAAATACAATTAAATACTAGAATCAGTCTTGTTATGTGGCGTCAACACAATTTATGTTAAATATATGTGGTTGCTACGATACGAAATCGTGATAATACTAAAATTGACAAAAGGAAATCGCTGTTAAGTTCATTTCATATAGTTATATTAGGCCTATTAAATACAATTAAATACTAGAATCAGTCGGTTAACACAATTTTGTTAAATATATTGGTTGCTACGATACGAAATCGTGATAATATTAAAATTGACAAACGGAAATCGCTGTTAAGTTCATTTCATATATATTAGGCCTATTAAATACAATTAAATACTAGAATCAGTCTTGTTATGTGGCGTTAACACAATTTATGTTAAAATACGATACGAAATCGTGATAATACTAAAATTGACAAACGGAAATCGCTGTTAAGTTCATTTCATATATATTAGGCCTATTAAATACAATTAAATACTAGAATCAGTCTTGTTATGTGGCGTTAACACAATTTATGTTAAATATATGTGGTTGCTACGATACGAAATCGTGATAATACTAAAATTGACAAAAGGAAATCGCTGTTAAGTTCATTTCATATATTATTAAATACAATTAAATACTAGAATCAGTCTTGTTATGTGGCGTTAACACAATTTATGTTAAATATATGTGGTTGCTACGATACGAAATCGTGATAATACTAAAATTGACAAACGGAAATCGCTGTTAAGTTGACTTCGAGTCAATGTTCTTAGGTGGTTTTGAAGCTAGCTGTTATACTGTAAACCTACAGTAAAGGAATCTCTCCCTGCCTGACTCCGCCTGGCTTGCAAATCCCCATGTTGTGATGGCTTCTCTTGTTCTCTTGATGAGTGTTTTAGCTCTGTGAATATTTTAAAAGACTCCGAGGACTGCGTTAAATTTTTCAGCGCGTCCTGCTGCTAGCATTCACACCGAATCGCATTTATTTCTAGCGCAGAGAGACTCTCAAATAACCCAATTAGCGCTGCCTGTAAAGGTTTCTTGTGACCCCGCGCTCGTAAGACGATCTGTGTAGGCGACAAAGGGACCGGAGATCAATGCCTGGCTGGTCCTGAGAGAGCTGCAACATACAAAAGATATTTGTAAGGCTGCCTTTCTTTATCGTTCAACTAAAATTGCTGAAAGCAGTCAAATTCAACATACATTTAGACGAATTTCTTGTTTTTAACGGAGATTATGAAAATATTATCGTTTTAATGTAGCTTCTTGATTTTAAGAGGATCTAAGGTAATGAAAACATTAATAAAAGAAGTAAATTCAAATTGATTCTCCTAATTTCTGTCTTGTGTATCTCCTAATATCTTTATCGTTGTCTCAAAAAACAAATAAATACATACATTAATTAATACATAAATAAAAATACAGGGTGATTTAGAAAAAGAGTGCAAAAAACGGAACTGAAAATAGGGGAGGCTCTGCAGTATATTTTGAGATATGGAACTTGTGATCTGGGAAGTCAGTTTAAGGAGAGATAACTTTAGTTTTAACATGGCTATCGCAATCGCTTACTGTTATCCATATTATCTACATACAGGCTGATTAGTAAGTAATGACATTAATTTCAGAGGGTTATTCTTTGAGATGTCCTAAACTCAATATTTTCAGAGTTAGTCTACTCTAATTTTAAGTTGTTAGTAAAATACCTTCTGTCTTTCCTTTTAATGATAAAAAAATTATTACAAATAGAGAATAAACTATTCAAAAGTGTCTTTTCTTTAATTGGCTAGTGTTCTGAAGCTAAAATATGTTGTTAATTACTATGTACAGATTTTATTTTTCAATTTTTAACTAAAATGACATCATTCTTACGCACTTTTCACAAAAATTGTTACAAATCATACGACTTTAGGAACTTGATTCTTTACTTATAATTATGCATCCTAATGTACAGTCTTAAAGAATTTACAAGAGTGACGTGATTTCTAACAATTGTTATAAATGCGTTAAGAAAATGTAATTTTGTAGTTTAAAAAAAATGTACGAAGCAACTATGGAATTCACAACACATTTTTAGCTTCAGAATACTAGCTAATTAAAGAAATGATACTCCTGAATAGTTCATTCTTTATCTGTAATATTTTTTTAGCCTTAAAACTTAAGAATAATGGTATTTTACAAACAACTTCAAATTAGTGTGATTCTGAAAAATATTGATATTAGGACAAATGTTTATATGACATTTTTGCTCAGAATGTCTTTGGAATTAAGCTCCGTAAGGGACGGAAAATCCTTGTAAATCACCCTGTATGTATTATTAAATTTTCTACATTGTTCCAAACCTTTGACATCGTTTTTCTCAAGAGATGGGGTTTCAACTTAAGCTGTTATTGCACCCAGCACCTCAATTAGGATATGTTTATTAGGCCTCTTCATTTCTCTTCTTTCTCATTATCTTTGCCTTATTATCTTTCTTCTTCGTTTTATTGTTTTGTTTTCCTCTTATTATTCTATTAATTTCTTTTATTTCTCCTACATATCCTTTTGTTCTTCTTGCATTTCTTTTTTTATTGCTTCCATTCCTCCTGTGTTCTCGATTTCCCCTTTCTCTTCTTATTCTTACCCTTCTGATAGATGACGTTTGCGCCAGTATTAAGTTTTCCCGTTTATTCGTCTTGTCTTCCAGGCCACCTCACCACACCGACCTCATGCACACCCCTCAAGCTGTCGAGCGCAATCTTTAATGACGTATGATGGAATGTCGGGTAGTTTGATTTGCGCCCCGAGCGCTGGCAACCAAAATAGCGACTTAGAGTTTGTTGATCAATAGCGCAAACACCTGCTAGCTTCCGCCGTTCAGCACAACTTTGTACAAACAAATGCAGGATGCCCCGTTGTCATGGTTACTGAGCATCTGACTGGCCTTACAATATCCCAGTTATGTTAAATCTGATTTTCAGTACGTGGCTATGAAACACGTTCAGCTCATCAACAGTCAACTGTCTCTTCCGCTTTCCTACCAGTTTTCTATATCGATGACAAATGCTATCCTTCTGACGTTTTCCAACATTTTCACATATTTTAGTTTTTGTTTAAATTATTGTGAGATTCTTTTGACGTAAAACGTTTATACTCGAGAGTCAAATGGAGAAAACGTTACGGAAGTTGCAAAATTTGTCGTCAATTGTTTAGCAACGGCAGTGAGTTTTGTCACATTATTCTGACGCCATTCGCTTATCAATGGATCAGACTCTTCCATTAATGTGATGTTTGTTAGAAGGAAAGATTTACTTTCATGTATAAATTAATCTGTATTTCTTATTTTTTTATCATAGATACCGGTACATAATAACAAATTTAAGAAAAAAAAAAATGAATTCCGATCAGGCACAGTAATTGCATAGTAAATATTTTTAAAGATATATTTTTTATTTTTATTTTAGTAGGTTATTTTACGACGCTTTATCAACATCTAAGGTTATTTAGCGTCTGAGTGAGATGAAGGTGATAATGCCGGTGAAATGAGTCCGGGGTCCAACACCGAAAGTTACCCAGCACTTGCACATGTTGGGTTGAGGAAAAACCCCGAAAAAAACTCCAACTAGGTAACTTGGACTCGAACTCGGGCCACCTGGTTTCGCAGCCAGACGCGCTGACCGTTACTCCACAGGTGTGGACTTTAAGGATATAATATATCTGATATCTTATATAACATATTATGTTATATCCCTGTTCAACAACTACTTGAAGGATTTAGTGAAGAACTGTTTTCAGAACATGGGAGGAGTGATAGTAGGAGGACGAAGAATAAAGTGTATAAGATTTGCTGATTATATGACGTTAGCAGAAGAGGATATGATACTAAAGGATATGGCACTGAAGCTAAATGACACCCGTGAGAAGTATAGGATGAAGATAAATGCCAACAAGACACAAAAAATTTCATTACAGGGTGTTGGATAATGTTTTAATTATCAGGAAAACGGTTCTTGAAAATGTAATTTACGAAAAATGAGCGTTAAACAATTTTACATAGATATTATTATAATGTAGGCCTACCGAAGTACATATGATATTTCCATGTAGATATTCTGCGTCATCATACGATGAAAGAGTAATGGAACGGAGAAAAATTCTCTCCGGCGCCGGGATTTGAGCCCGGGTTTTCAGCTCTACGTGCTGACGCTTTATCCACTAAGCCACACCGAATTTTTCTCCGTTCCATTACTCTTTCATCGTATGATGACGCAGAATATCTACATGGAAATATCATATGTATTTCGGTACATTATAATAATATATATGATATGCGTAAATCACTTCTTGATTTAAGACGGCGCTTATTCCGTCGGATCCCGGCCAACTAGTCACTCATTACGAGTGCACCTCAGCACATGTGTGGACTTCGGTCCTAGGTTCATAGACATCTATGACGTAGTGCAGAGGGCGGCCACTGGAGGGAACCCAAGAGTTGGAACTTAAAACTGAGACGATTCTTCCGACGCCGGGGTGGAATCCGGTGTGGCTTAGTGGATAAAGCGTCAGCACGTAGAGCTGAAAACCCGGGTTCAAATCCCGGCGCCGGAGAGAATTTTTCTCCGTTTCATTACTCTTTCATCGTATAATTTTACGTAGGCTATAATTTCTTGAAACCAAAAATCACTTTCACGTTACTAAGATGGTTACTAGTATGATAAATTTAATCTCCAAACTCCTTCTCATCATCGCAGCATCCTGACTTTTTTTTTTCGTTGTTGGTAACTCTATAGCATCTATTAGATGCTTTATGGTTGTGCTAACAGATGGAGTTACTTGTCAACAATGTGACGCTAAAACGTGTGTTCAGGTTACTGCCCAGCGACAGTCCTGATGTATTTTTACATTTTTTGTGATGATTGGTTAATTAATATTAACCCGGCACACTCACAATCACACTCACATTCATACAAATTTCTAGACTCTAGATACCCAGGGAATTCCTCTTCTTTAAGAAAAATTCACCGAGAGCTGAGCCCTGGAGTCGAACCCGGGACCTCCTGAACTGGAAGCCAGCATGCTGACCAACAGACCACGGATGCAGTCGCCCTGACTTTTAAATCATAACTCAAAAATTATTGCAGATATTGAAATATATTTTTTTCAGTAAAATATACTAGAATAATTTTGTGTATTAAACAAAAAATATTTTGAAAATTCGATTTTTCTTTAAGTCTTAAGCTGTACCTAATCCATTAAGAAATGTAAGGTGTGTGCCAAGCTCCTGGAAACTGGATGATTGCGAACTGGAGCAATGATTCTATAGCATGGCGCTGCATTCAATGTGACGAGCAAGTCTTCAGCCCAGACCTGCTGCTTCGTGTTCAGGCTCGACATAAGGGCCGGCCAGCATGTGTAATGTGAGATTACGGGCGACACCGATCCTGCAAATCCCCGCTAAGCTGACAAATGCTCGCAGCCTCGAACCCAGCCAACACGACTCTGGCTTCGTTGTGCAATCAATGCGTTTCATAGTGGCAACGTACTACTACACAAAATACTTACTTGGTGACACAGAGAAACTGTCTCACACACACCATTGCATGAATTTTATTCATATCCATTTTATATTCATTTCAAGTCGTCTACGATGGTCTAACGGCTACCGTGCTAGTCTTTGGATAAGAATTTTTGGAGTTAAAACCCGGTCTAGAACAATGAATGGATTTTAATGGATCATAAAAACTTAAGGGTGACTTCCCCTGGAGAGGAAGTAAATCTGAAAACCTCATGAGATAGAATGACGGGTTGCCCTCGGTAGCGTAGTTTGTACAGCGCTGGCCTTCTATGCTCGAGGTTGCGGGTTCGATCCCGGCCGATGTCGATGGCATTTAAGTGTGTTTGAATACGACATGCTTATGTCAGTAGATTTGCTGGCACGTAAAAGAATTCCTGCAGGACAAAATTCCGGCACACCGGCGACGCTGATATAACCTCTGCAGTTGCGAGCGTCGTTAAATAAACTATAATTATTTTTAGAATGATGACACATCAATTCCCCGGTAGTAGTGAGGCGTACGGGTGGACAGACAGCGTCTATCTTGCAATATCTGTCTAAAACATTAAAAAATTGTGTTAATATAGGCCGATAGGAGAAAATCCACAAACGATTAGGGAAAACATGGGAATTTTACTGGAAGCAAGTAAAGAGATAGGTTTGGAAGTAAATCCTGAAAAGACAAAGTACACGATTATGTCTCGTGACCAGAATATTGTACGAAATGGAAATATAAAAATTGGAAATTTATCTTTTGAAGAGGTGGAGAAGTTCAAATACTTTGAGCAACACTAACAAATATAAATGATAGGCCTACTCGGGAGGAAATTAAACACAGAATAAATATGGGAAATGCCTGTTATTATTCGGTTGAAAAGCTTTTATCATCCAGTCTGCTGTCAAAAATCTGAAAGTTAGAATTTATAAAACAGTTATATTACCCTTTTTTTCTTTATGGTTGTGAAACTTGGACTCTCACTTTGAGAGAGGAACATAGGTTAAGGGTGTTTGAGAATAAGGTGCTTAGGAAAATATTTGGGGCTAAGAGGGATGAAGTTACAGGAGAATGGAGTAAGTTACACAACACAAAACTGCACGCATTGTATTCTTCACCTGACATAATTAGGAACATTAAATCCAGACGTTTGAGATGGGCAGGGCATGTAGCACGTATGGGCGAATCCAGAAATGCATATAGAGTGTTAGTTGGGAGGCCGGAGGGAAAAAGACCTTTGAGGAGGCCGAGACGTAGATGGGAAGATGATATTAAAATAGATTTGAGGGAGGTGGGATATGATGACAGAGAATGAATTAATCTTGCTCAGGATAGGGACCAATGGCGGGCTTATGTGAGGGCGGCAATGAACCTCCGGGTTCCTTAAAAGCCAGTAAGTAAGTAAGTAAGTTAATATAGGCCTAGAACGTATGATAGATATCATTTGGACTTTAATTAATTAGATGTTTAATTTCAAAGGCAAGTGAGTCCAATTTATGTCTTCAAAAGCCTTTAGGGCTGATTGAGAATCACTTTTAAGCAAGCACTAGTTTCATTTGCAATGCACCATTTTGCTGCTTATCTTATTGCTAAGAGTTCATCCTGAAACATAGAGCAATATGAGGAAACATATATTATTTTAATGTACCGAAGTACATATGATATTTCCATGCAGATATTCTGCGTCATCATACGATGGAAGAGTAATAGAACGGAGAAAAACTCCCTCCGGCGCCGGGATTTGAACCCGGGTTTTCAGCTCTACGTGATGATGCTTTATCCACTAAGCCACACCGGATACCCACCCCGGCTCCGGACAGAATCTTCTCAGATTAAGTTCCCCCAGGATATTATTCCAAAACTCATTACCGAGTGGAAGTATGTAAAGCATATTGTTTTTAAAGTATTGATATTTACTGTCTTTTTTTAGATCTAATAGCAAAACGTGCTGAATTTAGTTTGGGTCTAATTTCTTTAATATGATTTTTCCAGTTTAACACATTATCGATTTTTAAGTCAAGAAATTTGGTTGTTGTTTATAATAGGGACCTATTGTTAATTATTGCTCTTCAAATTTGGCAGATTGAATTTGGACAGGATTTGGATAAGAATTTTTCGAGTTAAAACCCGGTCTAGAACAATGGATGGATTTTAATGGTTCATAAACCTAAGCGTGATTTCCCCTGGAAAGGAAGTAAATCTCAAAAGCTCATGACATAGTGTGACAGCATATCAATTCCCCGGTAGTGTAGAGCAATAGTGAGGCGTACTGGTAGACAGAAGACAGCGTCTATCTTGCAATGTCTGTCTAAAACATTTAAAACCTGTGTTATAGCCTATAGGCCTAGAAGTAAATTATTAAGTTTATGCACAAATTCGTAGCGTTTTTGTTCATCACTACACTGCGTTGCTAGGAGATTGTCTATCGTTTGTCATTTGTCATTTTGTTATTTGGAGTGATGTGCTTGTATGCTAAATACGCCTTGAATTTTTCAAATTTGAAGGAACTTTGTGCTATTTGTGGGCTAAAGAAAATGGAATGTCACGTAGAAAAAAACGAACACTTCTGATATATTTTTCTGTTTGTGTTTAACAGAGGAGCAAAGGCAGCTCGAAATATTTCTGCCGTGTACGGGGAGATTTCCATTGGATAAAACACAGCATGAAAATGGTTCTATCATTTCAACACACAACAGTTAGTGTCTATCCACAAAAAACGTGATGTTATGCGTCCGGTGGGATGAAGAAGGAGTCGTACACTACGAATAATACACTCAGGGACAAAAAAACCGGACACTTCTATATTTGCTTGTATTTTGTTGCCAATTATTTAAAAATGAAACAAAACCTATTTAAACAAAATAATGTTTCATTTAGCACGTTATACGACAACATTTGAAAAAAGATCTCTGATGAGAAAATTTACAAAAAATTACAAAGGGCGTATAACTATGGCATCGTTTGGTCTAACTTTTTTTTTTTCATTTTATGGTGCCTTAAACATTAAAAACTCTTTTTAGTAACGGGTATTACCCCCTCTGGCTTGAATAACTGCATCCATACGTCTTGGCATGCTCTCAATTTGGTTAGCAATGTCTTCTTGAGGAATAAGTTCCCATTCTTCGCCAAGTGCTCGCCTCAACTCTTGTAACGATTCTGGTGTCGGTCGTCTACTCTTAACACGCCGTTCCAGCATGTCCCACATGTGTTTAATTGGGTTCATGTCTGGACTCCTTGCTGGCCATGGAAGAACATGGATTCCCACTTCTTGGAGATAATCTCCGACCGCATGGGCAATATGCGGCCGTGCATTATCATGCATTAAAACAAAATTATCGCCTACAAATTGGCCAAATGGCACAACATGATCAGCCAAACATTCATTTATATATCTATCAGCTGTTAGTCTTCCATTTTCAACAAAAACCAACTCTGTACGGGCATCCGTACATACTCCTGCCCAAACCATCACTCCACCACCTCCATACGGCACATTTTCGGAAATGCAACACTGTGAAAATCGTTCTCCCCTCCTTCTCCAAACTCTTTCACGTCCATCAGGTGAGCACAGATTGAAACGGGACTCATCGGTGAAAAGAACACAGCTCCACTATCCATTTCTCCAATCCCTGTGATCATTTGCAAAACGCAGTCGTTCAACTCGATGCATCCTGAGAAGTCTGGGACCAGTTGCAGGTCTACTTGATATCAGTCCACTTGCTTTCAACCTCCTTCTAACTGTTTTGGCCGAAATTGGACGTCCATGCATGTTAACAAATTGCTGGGCTACACTAGTTGCTGGCAGGTTGCGCTCCCTAAGAACTCTCAACACCATATACCTGTCTTCATTTGGATTTGTAGCTCTTGGACGACCCGAACCTGGTCTTCTGGTATATTCTAGGGTCTCTCTATACCGTTTTATGGCATCATGGGTTGTGCTTCTAGCCATATTCATAACATTTGAAATGTAACGTACACTGCGTCCATCATCGTAAAGGGCTACAGCTCGAGCCACATCTTCAGGTCGCATCTTGTTTTAAGACAAATGTTACAATCCCACTTAAACTCGGAAAATGTAAAAATAAAGAAATAACGAATGATAACGATAATGAAGCACAAAATGGTTGAGACAAAATTGTTATAGCTGAGACTCCAAAAGCAAAATTGGAATATTTGGTTGTAATGGCTTGTTTATAAAACAAAAAACAATCAACCATGTAGTATACACGTCTCCATAACAACAGATGGCTACCATAATATTGTATGAGAAGATAATGTTTTGCAAAATACCAGCAAATATTAAAGTGTCTGTTTTTTTTTTTTTTTTTTTTTTTGTCCCTGAGTGTATTTTGATATAGGCATACTTTTCTCACACTCCTTAGTTTTGAAGAGCGGTTGAGACTAGAATAGATTATCTTTAAATACTGAAGAGTATGAAGCAGTGAAATTTAATAGGCCTACACATTTTTAGCTCTTCTTCATCAAAAGCTTCAACAACCTTTCTGTGGGTGAGTTCAGAACGTTATAACAACGAGCTTAGTCATAATAGCTTTGTCTTAATTTACATTTATTAATGGAAAAGCGGAATTTTTACATGTAGTGAAGCCATTAAATGGAGCCAGTGACTTTACTCTCTCATCCGATGGAAACTTTGCGTAGGCCGTTTGAGCAGATTTAAGGTAACGCTTAGGCGTGTGTTCGAACTCCGCTTCTGAGGGTTACCTTGTTTGATTTCTATCACATAGACCTAGGTTTTTTGTTCATTAATGTGAGGAAATAACTTGGAAATTCATGTCATGTAAAAATGCAACCCTCTCTTCCTTAAACTCTTGTATTCTCCTTGCATTCCCTTTATTCTGCTTGTAATATCCTTGTTCTCTTTGTATTTCTCTTGTTCTCTTTCTTTTCCCCCTTTTCTCCTCATACATTTTGTTCTATCTCTGTTCTTACGTTTCTCTTTATTTTCCACTTGTTCTTGTATTCCCCTTGATTTCTTCCGTTCTCCTTGTCTTCCCCTTATACTGCTTGCATTTCTTGTGTTTTTTTGTTATTTTACGACGCTTTATCAACTGCTATGGTTATTTAGCGTCTGCGTGAGATGAAAGTGATAATGCTAGCGAGATGAGTCCAGTGTCCAACGTCAAAAGTTCCCCAGCATTTGCTTTTAATGGGTTGAGGGAAACCCTGGAAAAACCTCAACCAGGTAACTTGTCCCAACTCGGACCCGCTTGTTTCAAGGTCAGACGTTATAACCATTACTTCACAGCGGTGGACCATTCCCCTTGTTCTTCATGTATTCCTCTTGTCCCTTTGTCTTCTTATTTTTCTGTTAGTATTTCCGTTTTTCTTCTTATATTTCACTTCTCCTGCGTATATTCCCTTTTTTTCATATTCTCCTTGTTGTCGTTATATTCCCCCTTTTTTCCTTGCATCCCCTCTTACTTTCTTTGTATTCTCATTGTTATCCTTATATTCTTCATTTCTCCTTGTATTTGCATTGATTTAATTGTCTTTCCCTTGTTCTGCTTGTATTCCACTTCTTTTCTTTGCATTTCCCATGTTTTCCTCTTATTCCTCATTTTCTCTTTGTCTCCCCCTTATTCTACTTATATTCATATTGTTCCTCTTGAATTTCCCTTTTGCTGTATATATCCCTTATTTCCTAATATTCCCCTTGTTCTTCTTGCATTTTCCTTGTTCTCTTCGTATTCTCCGCGTTCTTCTTACATTCCGCTGTTCTACTGGTATTCCTCTGTTCACCTTGTATTCACCTTGTTCTTTTTGTATTCCCCTTGTTCTCCTTGTGTTCCCCTTGTTATAGTTATATTACCCTTGTTCTCCGTTTATTCTACTTGTTCTTATCCTTGTTCCTATTCTATTCCACTTATTCTCCTTGTATTCCCCTCGTTCTCCTGGTATTCCCCTTGTTCTGCTACTATTCCCCTTGTTATCCTTTTATTTTCTTGTTATTCTTGTATTCCATTCCATTCTCCTTGTTTCCCCTTGTTCTCCTTGTTCTTAAATTGTTGTTCTTCTTGTATTCCTTATTCTCCTGGTATTCCCTTGTTCTCCTTGTATTATTGTTGTTCTTCTTGTATTCCACTTATTCTCCTTGTATTCCCTTTTTATCCTTTATTTTCCCTTGTTCTTCTTGTATTCCACTTATTCTCCTTGTATTCCTTGTTATCCTTGTATTATTGTTGTTCTTCTTGTATTATCCTATTCTCCTTGTATTTTCCTTTGTTATCCTTTATTTTACTTGTTCTTCTTGTATTCCCTTATTCTCCTTGTATTCCCTTGTTCTTCTTGTATTTTGTTGTTCTTCTTGTATTCCATCCTGGTATTCTCCTTGTATTCCCTTTATTATCCTTTTATTTTACTAGTTCTTCTTGTATTCCTTATTCTCCTGATATTCTCCTTGTTCTCCTTGTATTATCCTTGTTCTTCTTGTATTTCCCTTATTCTCCTTGTATTCCTTTGTTATCCTGGTATTTTTGTTCCCCTTTTTACTAGTTCTTCTTGTATTTTCCTTATTCTCCTTGTATTCCTTGTTATCCTGGTATTCTCCTTGTTCTTCTTGTATTCCATCTTATTCTCCTTGTATTTTCCTTTGTTATCCTTTTATTTTCCTTGTTCTCCTTGTATTCCCTTATTCTCCTTGTATTCCCCTTGTTCTTCTTGTATTTGTTGTTCTTCTTGTATTCCACTTATTCTCCTTGTATTCCCTTTGTTATCCTTTTATTTTACTAGTTCTTCTTGTATTCCCTTATTCTCCTTGTATTCCCCTTGTTCTCCTTGTATTATTGTTGTTCTTCTTGTATTATCCTATTCTTCTTGTATTTCCCTTTGTTATCCTTTTATTTTACTAGTTATCCTTGTATTCTCCTTATTCCCTTGTATTCCCCTTGTTCTTCTTGTATTATTGTTGTTCTTCTTGTATTCCATTCTTATTCTCCTTGTATTCCCTTTGTTATCCTTCTTTTTATTTTCCTTGTTCTCCTTGTATTCCGTGTTATTCTGGTATTCTCCTTGTTCCCCTTGTATTATCCTACTTCTTCTTGTATTTCCCTTGTTCTCCTTGTATTCCTTGTTATCCTGGTATTCTCCTTGTTCCCCTTGTATTATCATACTTCTTCTCGTATTTCCCTTGTTCTCCTTGTATTCCTTGTTCTCCTTGTATTCCTTGTTGTCCTGGTATTTTCCTTGTTCCCCTTGTATTATCATACTTCTTCTTGTATTTTCCTTGTTCTTCTTGTATTCCTTATTATCCTTGTATTCTTCTTGTTCTCCTTATATTATTGTTGTTCTTGTATTTCCCTTGTTCTCCTTGTATTCCTCTTATTAGCCTCATACTTTGCCGAGGTTTTTCCTAACTGCACCATGAAAATTATTGGTAATACCATGGAGAATCTATGAACTCATCTCGCCAAATGAAATTTTATTAGGGTATCACCAACCTCTCTGTACTTACATAAACCGTGTAATAATTACAAGAGCGTCATTAAATAACCAATGGAAATAAATATCGCATAAGTATACCCTTTTAAATTCTTTCACCTATACATCCATCGCCCACGATCGGATTTAAACCTGTGATACTTCAGTTCAGGCAAGCGCGGAAATTTTTGCGGCGACTTTGTCTGAGTAACTTGATAATATTCAGTTTTGGATGTTGGTGACAGCTGCAAAATGCACACCCCTGTTGAGACACGCGTCGAATCGATCACCGACCCGCGACCTAGGGAGGGTGTCAGGTCTAATTACACGCAGCGATGGATCTAAGGGTGTGAGCTGCTCCTACATCTCGGGACCTCGACTAGGAGACCATCAGGGATGGACGCCGATACCGATACGATATCCTGCCCTACATCCGTGTTTACATACACAAATCCGAATGTCGACAATTTCACCAGGACAGAGGACATATCTAGTACGTGATAGAAAGGCTCTTTCTGGTAGTTGCCAATGGCTAGCTTCTGTTTCAAACCACAGTCGAAAAATCACTATGGTGAAGATGGTGGTAAAGGTTGTAATAATGAAAAAATGTCGAGTTTGGAGAACGATTTACCACAAAATTTCATTGGCAAACAGCAATGCTAACGTAGAATACGGATTATTCGTCGTATTGAATTTTAATTGGTTGTGAATTATTATTATTATTATTATTATTATTATTATTATTATTATTATTATTATTATTATTATTATTATAAATACAATTATTCTTAGACTTCACCTTGAGAAAGGAACAGAGGTTAAGGCTGTTCGATAATAAGACGCTTAGGAAAATATTTGGGGCTAAGGGGGATGAAGTTAGAGGAGACTGGAGAAAGTTACATAACGCATTGTATTCTTTACCTAACATAATTAGGAACATTAAATCCAGACGTTTGAGATGGGCAGGGCATGTAGCTCGTATGGGCGAATCTAGCTGTTGCAGCTAAACGCTTAAGGTATTGCTTAAGAAATGTAAGTAAATCAACTGAACTATAAATTCAGTATTAAAATGGTGTTAATTTTGACATTAAATCAAATTATATAGCTATGCCGATGATCAAATCTTAATTTCCAATTCAGAGGATAATTTACAAAGAGGATTATATACATTAAATAAAATATTAAAAGATTTTGGGATGGAAATTTCAGCACAAAAATCAAAATTAATGGCATTTTTAGAACAAGACCCAGTCAGAAGTAAGATAATACACAATAATCAATGCCTCGAACAAGTGCAAAATTTCAATTATCTGGGTTGTGAAATATCTTATCAAAATGAAAAAGATGTGAACAAGAAAATTACCAAATTTACACAAATTCTAGGAATAATAAACAATACATTAATAGCTAAATTACTACGAAAATCTACAAGAATAAAAATATATAATACACTAGCATTATCCTCCCTTTTATACGGAAGCGAGATTTGGACATTAAAGAAAAAAGACATGAACAGAATCAAAGCAACGGAAATGAAATTTTTGAGGACAGCAGGATATGCTCTTTTAGACCGAAAAAGGAATGAAGAAATTTTAGAACAATTAGAAGTAGAGTCAGTAGAAGAAAAATCAGCAGATACAAATTAAAGATCATGTAAGAAGAATGGAAAATTCAAGAATCCCAAAAATTATGATGCAATATAAACCTAGAGGACATCGTCGACCAGGAAGACCTTTAAGAAGACTGCTAGATGGGGCCGAAACAGGTCTAGAGAGGCCTAATTCGTGAAGGATGATGATGATGATGATGATGATATAGCTGAGTTTGAAAACAAAGTAAATCCCACTTTAACAATGAAAATTACATAATCCAACACTTTTGTGACGACCCAAAGAGTGATTTTTAGCAATTTAAATCTTAAACGTTAATATTTACTTATAATTAGCAATAAAATGAAATTGAATAATAATTCATATAAATTAAGCCATAAAATGCAATATTTCAAACAAATTTAGGATATTTACGAGTTCTAGAAACATTGTATTCCAGAAAAATAAAAATCTATTTCTAATAAGGGAACACTAATTAGATATTATAGACAGAAAAATATCTGTTTGTTTAAGAGAAAGAACACAAAATAATTATTTTCCAAGTCCGGAACTTGTAGCTAAATATCTACTTGATATCTTAAACAAACCCCAAATTACCATTCACACAAATTATAGCACCAGCTTACAGCCCTAGTTGAGTATCCTACAGAGACATTTCGTTGGTTGTTATTTTATTCTGTAAACATTAATTTATTTTTTTAAGTTACTTCGTTTCTTATACATACATTAAACCCGATTTCGTATTCTACCAAAACTACCAGACCAGTTTCTTATACATGCATTATTTATTTTTGTCCCAATGATTTTCCAAATTAATTAATAATTGCATACTCATAATAATTAAATAATTGATAAATAACAATTTTGTTTTTTTATTATTTTCTAAGAGAAGTGACTGTGTTCTTTGATAATAGAAAAAATGAAAAACGTAGATACAGAATAAATATTCTGCCATTAAATTAATTAATTCATTCATTGTGTGAACATAGTGATTTGTTCTAAGTGCGATAAAAGCTTTCAGTTTGCTTATATACTGTATATAAAAATACATTGAGCTATAAAATATCCTGATTATTAACAATAAACATTCTTGGAGTCAAAAAGATCCAAAATAAGTTTATTTATTTTATTTATTTATTTAAATTTAAATATACAGAATAAAGAATATAATTACAAACAAACAACAGAAATAGAAATAAAATAATACAATCAATATAAAAAAGGAGATACAGTAGTATTATCAAAATTTGAGACCGAATGAGCAGCGCTCGTGTTCGGTCGCAATTCAGATATAATATTAATAGGCCTATAAGAGAATATAAAATAAAATAGGAAATAGAATTAAAATTACAGTTACAGAAATTATATAATACAATATTAATATAAGAGAAATATAGAAAATAAAAAATAATAATAATAAAAATAAATACGTAAAATAAAATAGGAACTAAAATTTAAATTACAGCGGCAATGGAACTATATAATATAATATAATATTAACACTAGAGAAGAATAATATCGCACGTGAAAAGTAGGACTATATATATATATATATATATATATATATATAATATATATATTGTATATATATATCACAATTATAGAATACAAATATAATATAGGCTGATTAATTCATACACATAGGCTATAAATTTATTTAATCAAATTGAAGATATTCACACGTTTCTAATTTTCTTGTTATATGTTAGTGGGTTACATGTTAGAAGTTCTGGGTGTAATTTAGTTAAAGCATTGTACAACCGAGGGCCAAAATTAATGCTATGCTTTAGACCAGCAGATGTGAGACATTTAGGTTCTACTAATGTTGAATTAATATTTCGTCTTGTATCATAATTATGTGTCTGTAATACAAACTTATTACGATTTTTATGATAAAATTTTAACAGTTTATACTTATAAATTTGTTCAATATTAAATACATTAAATTCAGAATAAATTAATTTAGTAGGATAATCGAAACGTTTCTTCAAACAAATTTTAATTATTCGTTTTTGTAGTAAATTTAACGGACTAAGATTAATGTTTGTACTTTCACCCCAAACAATTATACCATATTGAATGATAGACTGAAAAATGGCCAAATAAACATTTCGTAGAACTCTAATGGATAAGTAGCATCGAAGATTAACGAAGTAGCTTGAAATTCTAGAGCAGCTAAGTTGCGAGGGTTAAAAGTACTTGAAAGTGTATGTTCCCCTTTAATACTTTAATATTTATTACTTTTATTTTATCTAAAAATGTAATGTAGTCTATATAACAGAAAACAGCAGTTCACAGGACGTCGTGAGTTCGTGACCTGTCACTGGACTTAGGGGTGTAAGCCTCTGAACGTATTTCGATATGCAGCTTGAACTCTATGCGTGGCAGCAACAATTAAGGATGCCCTAATGCCACTTAAAGACTCGAACCCGTAATCCTGCTGGCTAAACCTTTGCAATGCAATTATGTGTAGCTACGAGGCCGGTGCAATCCACGGTAATCGTGTTTACATTGAGGTCGGCCCAAGTGCCTGGTCACACATGAAGCGCTTAGTGTTTGCCAGAGGAGACAATTAAGAGACCTGCTGAAAGAGGGACTTGGACATTTGAGGGATAAGCTGGGGAAAATTGAATTTGGTAAAATTTTGTGTTTTGTAAATTGTAAAGAAAAATTGTTAGGATAGTTATCAAGCGGATGGTCACGTTGTTTCTTTTTTTTTTCCGAACAAAAATTAAATGGTTTGCTTCCAAAACCTGCTATTTCACTTTATAGGAAAGAGAAAAATTGCTGGCTGTGAAATATACGAAAAATTGTTTAATATGCCTGTGTATTCTTATCTTACAGATATGTCATAGCCTACTATTCTATACATTAGCTGTATTAGAATACTTCATAGTTTACCAACAATTTCTAAATTAAAATACATACACGATAATAGATTTTGGACCGAAAATAAAAGAAAATAGAAGGTTTTGGTAAAGAAATCATACTTTTAAATACACTGCCGAGCAAAAAAATCGGAACACTTGAATAAATTTGAAATATCAATCCGTAATACAAATTATAACATTTCTGTGTGCTTCTATGGACCTGTTTGTGTTAGGCAAGTGTTAATTCATGTTTTGGGAAGAAAAGTATACCCATTGGGTCGTTTGTGACACCCTCTTTGCCACTTCCTGTCCTGTACTGTATATTTATTGTTGTGCCATTAAAATTTACAACCCTAAACCCAAGCAGCTAAAACAAAGTTACAACACTATAGTTTTCTCTTTTTGGTTATAATGGAAGTCTGTGATATTGAACTCAGTTTTAAACAACATTTAAGAGAGTTAAGATACCGTTAACCCCCGAGAACGCCGCTAGAGTAGTCATGTTGGAAAAAGATGACCGCAGCTTGCGTTATGTGGCTCAGGTGTCGCATACATGGCTCCGTAGCTCTTGAAGAGTATCTGGAGCATGTTGACGGACATTCCTTCCTAAAATGTCCCACAGATGATCAATTGGGTTAAGATCCGGACTACGTGACGGCCATTGCATGAGTTGGATCCCTACTTCATTGAGGTACTGGAGGACGCATCGCGCCACACGAGGACGTGTATTGTCCTGCACGAGCACGTAATTGTCACCAATAAATGATGCAAAAGGAAGAACATGTTGCCCAAGAATTTCTTCAATGTAGCGATGGGCAGTAAGAAACCCATCTTCCACAAAACAAGATTCGTTCGTGCAGTCAAACTGACGTCTGTCCACACCATCACTGAACCGCCCTGAAATGCTGTCCTTGATGAAAAGTTATATGAAGAATACCTTTCTCCAGTCCTCCACACTCTTTCTCTTCCATCTGAGGATCTGAGGCAGAATCGGGACTCATCTGAGGACAGAACTGTTCCCCACTGTTTGTCAGCCCATTTCTGATGTTCCCTTGAAAATTGTAAGCGAGCTTGACGATGTTGTCTTGTAAGTTCTGAGCCAAGGGCAGATCTTCTGGATATCAGGCCAGCATCATGTAACCTCCTCCTCACAGTCCACTCGCTGACATTCACATCTCGCACTTAGTCTAGTCGATTTCGGGCTTTGACCGCAGTGGTGTGGCGGTTACGCAGCACTTGAAGGCTCAAGAACTGGTCATCTATAGCAAGAAGTTGACCTTTTCCTACCATATCTCGGTCTTCGAGAATATGAACCAAGTTCCTTGTACCTTTGCACTGTACTTGAAACAGTCGACGGAGTTGTATGCAACACCTGAGCCACATAACGTAACCTGCGGTCATCCCCTACCAACGCGACTGCTCTAGCGGCGTTCATGGGGCTTAACGTCATCTTAACTTTCTTACATGTTGTTGAAAACTGAGTTCAATATCACAGAAGTCCTTTATAACCAAAAAAAGAAAACTATAGTGTTGTAACTTTGTTTTAGCTGCTTGGGTTTAGGGTTGTAAATTTTAATGGCACAACAATAAATATACAGTACAGGACAGGAAGTGGCAAAGAGGGTGTCACAAACGACCCAATGGGTATACTTTTCTTCCCAAAACATGAATTAACACTTGCCTAACACAAACAGGTCCATAGAAGCACACAGAAATGTTATAATTTGTATTACGGATTGATATTTCAAATTTATTCAAGTGTTGCGTTTTTTTTTTTGCTCGGCAGTGTATAATTTTTCCAGCGACTTACACTTTTACTACGTCACACTATAATAAAATTGTATGGAGCGACGTGTTTCAACCAATTATGGCTGCTTATCCTACAATTTGTATAATCTTTCTAGCATTTGTTTTTTATCACCTCCCTAGCATGTTTTTGTTTTTATCACCTCCCTAGCATTTTTTTCTTTGTTTTCTAACATTGTACTTTCAATAATTGTGCCTTTTAAAATGATTTATGTTTATTTCATCATCCTTAATTAAAACTTTTCTATCATTAATCTTGTTTATATTATTTAGGCTATGTTATAGCTTCTGCTGTATGAGATTATGGATAGTCACGTATCAGAGATTGTTTAATATATATTGATAACTGAAGTGAAATGCAACTGTTTAAGAACAATGAAATTGAATCAACAAAGCCTTCTGGACTAGTACTGTAATCGTCCATGGAGTTCAATGAAGATTGTATAGTTGACACAACTGCTAAGAAGAGAACACTGATCATAACACACTATTGCCATCTAGCGGAATATTTGTAATTATGAGATGGTACAATAATACATTTTCAAGACTGTTTAGTGGGCCTACATATTTTAGTAATTCAATTAATGTTTTATTGTATTAGAGTACGTTATTTCTTCTAATCTTTATATACTTTCCTCTAATCGTGTAATAGTCAATTAAATCCCACTCGAGTTTTGATCTTCTCTAGATAAATAAAAAATTTGCTGGTGATTGTGGGTAAATTCCACTGGTTTATATTATTATTCTGGTGTTTGTTGCAGGTGATTAAGATGCTGGTGATTGTGGGTAAAATTCGCTGATTTATATTATTACTCTGGTGATTTATTGCAGGTGATTAAGATGCTGGTGATTGTGGGTAAAATTCACTGGTTTATATTATTATTCTGGTGATTTGTTGCAGGTAATTAAGATGCTGGTGATTGTGGTTAAAATCCACTGGTTTATATTATTCTAGTGATTTGTTGCTGGTGATTAAGATGCTGGTGATTGTGGGTAAAATCCACTGGTTTATATTATTATTCTGGTGATTAGTTGCAGGTGATTAAGATGCTAGTGATTGTGGATAAAATTCGCTGATTTATATTATTACTCTGGTGATTTATTGCAGGTGATTAAGATGCTGGTGATTGTGGGTAAAAACCACAGGTTTATATTATTATTCTGGTGATTTGTTGCAGGTGATTAAGATGCTGGAGATTGTGGGTAAAATTCGCTGATTTATATTATTACTCTGGTGATTTATTGCAGGTGATTAAGATGCTGGTGATTGTAGGTAAAAACCACAGGTTTATATTATTATTCTGGTGATTTGTTGCAGGTGATTAAGATGCTGGAGATTGTGGGTAAAATTCGCTGATTTATATTATTACTCTGGTGATTTATTGCAGGTGATTAAGATGCTGGTGATTGTGGGTAAAATCCACTGGTTTATATTATTATTCTGGTGATTTGTTGCAGGTGATTAAAATGCTGGTGATTGTGGGTAAAATTCGCTGATTTATATTATTACTCTGGCAATTTATTGCAGGTGATTAAGATGCTGGTGATTGTGGGTAAACTTCACTGGTTTATATTATTCTGGTGATTTGTTGCAGGTGATTAAGATGCTGGTATTGTGGGTAAAATTCGCTGGTTTATATTATTATTCTGGTGATTTGTTGCAGGTGATTAAGATGCTGGTGATTGTGGGTAAAATTCGCTGATTTATATTATTACTCTGGTGATTTGTTGCAGGTGATTAAGATGCTGGTGATTGTGGGAAAAATTCGCTGATTTATATTATTACTCTCGTGATTTGTTGCAGGTGATTAAGATGCTGGTGATTGTGGTGGCGTTGTTCGCCCTCTGCTGGCTGCCACTGCAGACTTACAACGTCCTGCAGTACGTGTACCCCGAAATCAATCAGTAAGTATCAACTGGTTACCCAATTAATTTTCTAATACACAATGCTGTTATGTTACTGTAACAATACTTTTGAGTAGTAAAAAAAAATAGCGATTAACTTCAATAAAATACATTTCCCCTATGCCACACCTTTTTTCTGCTGAAAGGAATATTTTCTTTTCTCTCTTGAGAGATTCCTACATGCATCCCTGTCTCTTTTTTTGCAGTAAATTTCATCCTTCTAGCAATAAATTTTGCAACGTCCAGTGATTTCATTCCTACCCTTTATTATATGCATGGCTATTGTTTTAGATAAGTTACTAATTATTTTGGCCTTTCAGCGAAGTTGAAACAAATTTATCACATAGCATGATATTTAAATATGTTCAATAAAGTTTATCAACTGCTGATAGATAGATAGATAGATAGATAGATAGATAGATAGATAGATAGATAGATAGATAGATAGATAGATAGATAGGTAGGTAGGTAGGTAGGTAGGTAGGTAGGTAGGAGGTAGAGGTAGGAGGTAGGTAGGTAGGTAGGTAGGTAGGATAGATAGATAGATAGATAGATAGATAGATAGATAGATAGATAGATAGATAGATAGATAGATAGATAGATAGATAGATAGATAGATAGATAGATAGATAGATAGATAGATAGATAGATAGATAGATAGATAGATAGATAGATAGATAGATAGATAGGTAAGTAGGTAGGTAGGTAGATAGATTTATTTTATGTTAGTAGGTTATTTTACGACGCTTTATCAACATCTCAGGTTATTTAGCGTCTGAATGAGATGAAGGTGATAATGCCGGTGAAATAAGTCCGGGGTCCAGCACCGAAAGTTACCCAGCATTTGCTCATATTGGGTTGAGAAAAAAGCCCGGAAAAAACCTCAAGCAGGTAACTTACCCCGACCGGGAATCGAACCCGGGCCACCCGGTTTCGCGGCTACACGATCTAACCATTGCTCCACAGGTGTGGATGGATGGATGGATGGATGGATTTTATTGTCAAAAGCATAGAAATGCATATACATCTATACTGATAATAAATCTGTAGCCGAAACTTTTCTGGTAATTTTCGATTTTCCAAAATTAATTGGTCCTAACATATATAATTAACCACCCTGAAACCGAAAACCGCTGTTTTGAAATTTTTGTTTGTATGTCTGTCTGTATTTTTGTTACCTTTTCACGCGATAATGGATGAACGGATTTCGATGAAAATTGGAATATAAGTTATGTTCGTTGTAACTTAGATTTTAGGTTATATGGCATTCAAAATACATTATTTAAAGGGGGGGTTATAAGGGGGCCTGAATTAAATAAATCGAAATATCTCGCTTATTATTGATTTTTGTGAAAAATGTTACACAACAAACGTTTCTTTAAAAATAATTTGCGATAAATTTTATTCCTTGAAAAATTTCGATAGGACTGATATTTAACGAGATAAATGAGTTTTAAAATTAAAATAACTGCCATCTAAAGCCGTATAATGAATTAAAAAACAAATGACTTCGTCTATAAGGGGCCTTGGACAGCAACAATCGAACGCTATGAAAGATAGCCTACAGAGAATGTTTCTGTGTTTGTATGAAGTAATATCGGAAGCTAAATTAACCGATTTGTATAATTAATTATTATTTCACCATTGGAAAGTGTAGTTTCTCTAGATGTACATAATGCTATAATGTTATTACAGTAACTTCTGATATAATATAATGTAATGTAATATAATATAATATAATATAATATAATATAATATATGTAATGTAATATTATATAATATAATTTAAGTTATTTGAAGGATTCAGAACCATAGTGGGCCAAACGCCATTTACTGAATACGTAGAAAACAAGGGTTAAAATTAAGTTATTACCATAATTCAATGGAAACCTATAACGAGTAAAATAAAGTACACACATTAAATCTAAATGATGTCAATGTTCATTAAACTATGGTTGCATGTAATAAAAATTAGAAACATGTTAAAGGAATTGTCATTGCACCAAATGAGTGCTCTCTGGACCAAAATGATCGCATTTTAATTATTTGGATGAAATTTAAATTAAGTAACATATTAAACGATTTATCCTTCTATCAAACACGAATGTTCCCTGGAACAAATGTCCTATTTTAATTATGTAATTACTTTATATTTATTTCTTACGGGTGCAGCGGAGCGCACGGGTACGGCTAGTTATCAATAAAATACATTTAAATACATTACAATTACAATAAAGTTAAATATAAAATACTTTAGGCAAGAGTTCAAATGCCCAAACGTGCATCCTCTAGATAGGATTAAGGTAATTGGGTCATATATTCCACCCTACTAGATATCACATACAAATACAACAAATATACATAAACAGTGATAAAAAAAATACACATTACATTAAAGTCCAATAGAGGAGAAGTACACACCGTGTTGATTGGGTGCTTCAAGTCAATGATATTATTGTCCAGTGAATATTCCAAAAGTGATAGAACGTCAAACTTCTATCAGAAGTTCGGGAGCGAGACTATCCATCAGAAGAGACTTATCCGACAGCGACGATCAGTACATGCGACTTACAGTTTGACACGTCCACCACGTGACTTCTGTAGAAGCACGAAACCACTTAGAAAGTCTGTGTCAGAGAGATATCAATATAGATGACTGGAGGAAGCAGATTTCATATCTATAAAACCAGGCGACAAAGATCCCTTGTTGACATATCAATATTGGCAGCGTGTCTTCGCTCAACGTTACGTCTGATCAACATCATATCTGAGCAGAAGAGCATTGGCGAGCTATTCTGTTCACACCAGGGAACAGTCTGTCTTCAGCCCTTCCTTCAAACCTCAACTAGTCGTCACGAATTGGAAAGAAGATAGGCAATTTTTCTATCAACGACAACGATACTTCATAACACACACGTTTTAACATTGCTATGCATATTCTTTCATAAATACAGGCATAAAGCTGAAACTTGTAAAAATATCCAATCTTTAAAGAATGATGTTTGTTGTAGCGATGGTTATGGCAATTTTATTACCATACTAGCCGTACCCGTGCTCTCCGCTGCACCTATTAGAAATAAATATAAAGTAATTACATAATTAAAATAGGACGTTTGATCCAGAGAACATTCGTGTTTGTTAGAAGGATAAATCGTTTAATATGTTACTTAATTGAAATTGTATTTAAATAATCAAAATGCGATCATTTTGGTCCAGGGAGCACTCATTTGGTGCAATGACAATTCCTTTAACATGTTTCTTAATTGTTATTACATGCAACCATAGTTAAATGAAGATTGACATATCATTTAGTTTTAATGTGTAAACTTTATATTACTTGCTATATGTTTCCATTGAATTATAGTAATAACCAGGGAACGGATTTATATGGACTAAAAATATATGAAATATGTAAATATATATGTAGTTATTTTTACCAAAATATGGAATTAAATATGGATTTTTACCAAAATATGGAATTAAATATGGACTTAAAATTATAAAAAAATGACTATGTACGTTAAATATTGGTACATTTTAATCAAACTAAACAAAAATATAATGGACGTACCTTATCTTCCAATGTAGTTTCAACAAAACACAATTTTTATTGTCTGTTACCATAACAATAGGTTACAAACATTTCTTTCAAGTGCTGAAAAGTGAATCTTCTTCTATTGTCTCTGAGGATAGATTTATACTGACTAAAAGAGCGTTCGACGTCACAAGAAGTAACTGGTACATAATTCAATTTCACAATGTCTGCTGGGGATAAGTCCAAGTTAATCTTCACTGTTGATTCACCACTCATCACAGCAACAACCTTTTGTAGTTCTTCATATCCAGGGTTTTTGAAAGTACAGTGTCCACCTTAGCTCTTACTGCATCTGCAACTTTACCTCTACCACGATTCAGTTGTTCCACAGTACTATTTATAATTTCAAAACTTTAAGATAGTGAAAGGTGCCTATTTTGGAGACTTTTGAGCGTTTTTATGATGCATGAAAATGTATGCTGAATGTGAGCTAAGTCATTCTTCACACTTATGTCACAGGTAACTGTTTTCGCAGTATCAATTGAGACTGCATCTTCAGAGTCCAATGCAAGGAGAACATTGTTAATAGAGTCTATATGTTCGGCATAATATTCAACTGCTTCTAGCCATGTACCCCATCTAGTTAAAATTGGCTTTGGTGGCAATGGAATTTCAGGGTACATTTCTTTCAACACGTTAACTCTACTGGGAGCTTTGAGAAATACTTTTTCACTGATGAAATCAACAAATCTACTTTAGGGAAATTGTCTCTGACCACTTCTGCCACACGATGAAATGCATGCGCCACACAAGTAAAATGAGTCAATTTAGGATATACAACAGATAATGTTTGTCCAGCTTTGACCATATAAGGGGCAGCATCGCTAATAAAGAATAACACATTATCGTACATAATACCCTTTGGCCACAGGATACCCATAGCTTCGTTGAACAGTTTAACTATAGTTTTGTTATTGCACTTTTCTAGAACATCACAATGTAAAAGAATTCGTTCAGAATATTGTTCACTTAACAAACCGATAACTACATTACCAACAAGTCTACCTTCTTTGTCGGGAGTCTCATCAATGGAAACCCAAATTGAACTATCTTTAATTTCATCTCTTATCTTCTGTATTGTCTCATCGTAGATGGATGCAGCATACGTCTTCCTAAGTGTTGACTCATCCGGGATTGTATGTTGAGTATATTTTCAAGGAATTCCCTGAAGACCTTATTCTTTAGTTTGTAGAGAGGAATATCAGAGATGAGAGAACGGCACAGGTCGATGTTAAACTCAGATCTTACATTCGATGTTGTTGGTTGTGTTAAAAACAATTGTCTCTGCTTGGAATTTAGTTGTTTGTTGGCCTGATGTTTACTAGTTGTAATGTGTTGTTGCACCAGGAACTTTTGTGTAGATGATACTGCACACTGACACAAATTACAAAATAATATTTTATTGTCAGTTGATAAACCATCTTCTTTAAATTCTGAAATGTAACTTGTTAGTTTTGATTTTAAATTGACTGAATGACGTACTTTTGGCATATTTACCGTCTTTATAGTATGATTTACAAAACTGAACCTATGTGTACTCTGACTGGCATTTAACTGTTGAGCTGCACAACTGAAGTCTGTTAAAAATTTTAAATTAAATTAATACAGTTTTGTAACTTACTTTCCCATTGTTGATAGGACTGCTAATTTTCAAATAACTCTGATGTTAAAGGGATTACTGAACATGTGTTTAAATCTCTATTGTTGAAATGTATTTTTAAAAGTTAATGGAATTTTGTTTTGTTTTATTGTTAAACCTAATATAATATGGACTGTTTTATATGAAATATGGAAAATATATGGAAATTAACGAAAATATGTACTAAACTCTAAAATATGGAAAAATATGGAAAATAAAAGTAGGATTTTTCAACCCTACACATTGTGAAACATAAAGATAATGCAAAATATAAATTATATTAGCTTTATAAGTAAATATGTATTTACATATAAATCCTTTCCCTGGTAATAACTTAATTTTAACCATTGTTTTCTACGTCTTCAGTAAATGGCGCTTGGCCCATTATGGTTCTGAACCCTTCAAATAACTTAAATAGTGATACAGCATAAACAGTGATATGTAATTATATTTATTTCTTTCGAAAAGGTAAGAATTCACGATTTCCTATGTACCATTGCCATGGAATGAATAAATGTGTTTTTTCTTCCTACTCAAAAATTTTATATTTTGCACATAGGAATTACTTCAGGAACAACAACGCTACAATCTGAGGCGGCGGTGAAAATGTATTGTATTGTTATTTTAAAAGTCTTGTATATCCTTAAATATCAGTCCTATCAAAATTTTGCATAGAATAAAACTTATCGGAAATCATTTTTAAAGAAACTTTTGTTATGTAACATTTTTCACAGAAAAGCAATAATAAGCGAGATATTTCGATTTATTTAATTCAGGCCCCGTTAAATGGAGTATAGCCATATAGCCTAAAATCTAAGTTACAACGAACATAATTTATATTTCAATTTTCATCGAAATCCGTTCAGCCATTATGTAGGCCTATGTGTATGTATTTATTCACACTGCTGTGGGTATATACCCGGTGGCAGTGGTAACTAATTACACTCAATAATGACAATAATAAACTTATTAATTAAAAATACAATTAATAATAATACTAATAATTAATACTAACAATAATTAACAATAATAATAATAACAACAACAACAACAGGAATATACTAAATTAAATGAAACGATCACTTAAAATAACATTTGAAATAAATCTAATTTGTATCTTAAAACTAACATCGAACTAAAACCCACGAGTATGATATGTTCATATCTGCACAAGTACCTTTCAAATTACACTCATTTCGCTGTCAATTCACTCACTGCAATGGAACTACGACACATTTCACTGATTCTATCCTGATTTCACTAACACTTCAAAAACATTTTACTGTTCAAATACTGCCACTATAAACTATAAAGCTTCACTGACAGGAACACGTTTCACTTACACAGCACACTTCACTGACACGACATACTTCTTCACTGATACAACACTTCAATAACAACATATCATTTACACCCTTTAAATACTGTGTATAGTTACCGTCTATTAGTAAGGTTCTTAAGCCTATTTTTAAATAAATTTATGGTTGTTGGTAAAGCCTTTAGTAAGTCTGCAGGTAAAGCATTCCAGTCCCTGATAGCACGATTGAGAAAAGAAAACTTTCCAGTGTCCGTCCTCTGCCTTCTTTCCCTCAATTTATATGAGTGGTCGTTCCTTGAAGAGTAATTTGGCGGCTGCAATCTATTTTTTTATTTCTCTCCAGGCAGGCTCACCTCTGTATGTTTTGAACAGTGCGCATAATCGAATTCGCGTTCTCCTGTCTGTGAATGTGTCCCATTTTAATGGTGAATTTTTCCGACAACACTTAAGAGCCCGTTTTTTTAATCTTTTCCAGTGTCTTAATATGTTCTAATCTGTAAGGATCCCAACATGCAGCACCATATTCCATTACTTGACGTACTAGGCTTATCGCGTGAAAAGGTAGCAAACATCCAGACAGACAGACAGACATACAAACAAAAATTTCAAAACAGCGATTTTCGGTCTCAGGATGAATAATTATACATGTTAACACCAATTATTTTTGGAAAAGCGAAAATTACCAGAAAAAATTCGGTTACATATTTATTATTAGTATAGATTACCTCTATACCTCTAGGCCTACCCCGAGTATTGTAAGAATATGTGGCTGTTCTGTTGCAGGTACCGCTATATCAACATAATCTGGTTCTGTTGCGACTGGCTGGCCATGAGCAACAGTTGCTACAACCCTTTCATCTACGGCATCTACAACGTAAGTATTGCACCAACAAGAAGAGAAGATGGGCTTTTTTATTATAACCTACTAGCCGTACCCGTGCGCTCCGCTGCACCTGTTAGAAATAAATATAAAGTAATTACATAATTAAAATAGGACATTTGATCCAGGGAACATTCGTGTTTGATAGAAGGATAAATCGTTTAATATGTTACTTAATTGAAATTGTATTTAAATAATCAAAATGCGATCATTTTGGTCCAGAGAGCAATCGTTTGGTGCAATGACAATTCCTTTAACATGTTTCTTAATTTGTTATTACATGCAACCATAGTTTAATGAAGATTGACATATCATTTAGTTTTAATATATATACTTTATATTACTTGTTGTAAGTTTCAGAAGTTGCAGTAAGAACATTGTAGAATTATGTCCATCTAGAGAAACTACACTTTTCAATAGTGAAATAATAATTAAACAATTAATTAGCTTCCGATATTACTTCATACAAACACAGAAAAATTCTGTGTAGGCTATGTTTAATAGCTTTCGATTGTTGTTGTCCAAGGCCCCTTATTAACGAAATCATTTGTTTTTATTTCAGCACAGCGCCTTAGATGGCGTTGATATTGTAATTTTAAAACTCATTTATCTAATTAAATATCCAAAATTTTGTATAGAATAAAACTTATCAAATTATTTCGTTTGTTATGTAACAGAATAAAACTTATCGTTGATATTGTAATTTTAAAAATTATTAAATTTTACCAAAAAAGAATAAAAACGGAAATTATTTTTGTTTATGTAACATTTTTCACGAAAATTGAGAAGAAGGGAGATATTTCGATTTATTTAATTCAAGCCTCCTTATAACCCCCTTTTAAATAAAAGTATTTTGAATGCCATATAGCCTAAAATCTAAGTTACAACGAACTTAATTTATATTCCAATTTTCATATAAATCGGTTCAGCCATTATCGCGTGAAAAGGTAACAAACATCCAGACAGACAGACAGACAGACATACAAACAAAAATAAAAAAAAAGCGATTTTCCGTTTCAGGATGGTTAATTATACATGTTGACACCAATTATTTTTGGAAAATCGAAAATTACCAGAACAATTTTGGCTACAGATTTATTATTAGTACAGATTACTTACTTACAAATGGCTTTTAAGGAACCTGCAGGTTCATTGCCGCTCTCACATAAGCCCGCCATTTTGCAAGATTAATCCAGTCTCAATCATCATATCTCACCTCCCTGAAATCCATTTTAATATTATCCTCCCATCTACGTCTCGGCCTCCCCAAAGGTCTTTTTCCCTCCCGTCTCCCAACTAACACTCTATATGCATTTCTGGATTCGTCCATATGTGCTACATGCCCTGGATTTAATGTTCCTAATTATGTCAAGTGTAGAATACAATGCGTGCAGTTCTGTGTTGTGTAACTTTTCCATTTTCCTGTAATCTCATTCCTCTTAGCCATGGTGAAGAGATAGTAAAAGACTTACGTTGGGAATTCTCAAATCAAGGCGACGAAAAACCAGACTTACTGCATTGTTTAAGGCACAAATGTGACACAAAGCATGGACCGATATCAATGCTAGATTAGCAACACCATCATACTTAGGCAGGGCTGATCATATTAGGAAGTTTAAATGTAGAAAACAAAGAACGGACGTGGCAAAATTTCCCTTTGTTAACCGCACAGTAGTAGACTGGAACAGCTTACCTGCAGCAATCTTTCAGTGTGGGCCTCTCAAAATCAATACATTTAAGGAAAGGTTGAGAAGATTAGACTGAAAATGTAGTTATAGGTTCAGTGTAATTATCTAAGTTGTGTTATGCAATTAATTAAGTTGATATGTAATTAATTAAGATGATATGTAATTAAGTTGATATGTAAATAAATTAAGGTGATATGTAACTAATTAAGATGATTTGTAATTAATTAAAGTGATATGTAATTACTTAAATTGGTAATAGTTGGGTGAAATAGAAGTACTTATTAGTTAGATTTACTTTTGTTATTTTAGCGTTATTATAGCATAGTTTTTATTTATAGTCCTAGCTTTATTGCATATATTTATTTATAGTTAGAAGTAAATTTACGTTTATTTTATTTTTTTCTTGCTGTAATGATATGTAATTAAGTTGATATGTAAATAAATTAAGGTGATATGTAACTGAGATGGGCAGGGCATGTAGAAAGTATGGGCGAATCCAGAAATGCATATAGAGTGTTAGTTGGGAGGCCAGAGGGGAAAGACCTTTGGGGAGGCCGAGACGTAGATGGGAAGATAATATTAAAATGGATTTAAGGGAGGTGGGATATGATGATAGAGACTGGATTAATCTTGCTCAGGATAGGGACCAATGGCGGGCTTATGTGAGGGCGGCAATGAACCTCCGGGTTCCTTAAAAGCCATAAGTAAGTAAGTATGTAATTATTGTATTATTGTATATTATATATCACTGCCACCGGGTGTATACCCAATTGTTAATAAATACATACATACATACATACATTAATAAATAAATAAATACATACATACATACATACATACATACATACATACATACATACATACATACATACATACATACATACATACATACATACATACATACATACATACATACATAAGTCGACCTGGTTGGCGAGTTGGTATAACGCTGGCCTTCTATGCCCAAGATTGCCGGTTCGATCCCGGGCCAGGTCGATGGCATTTAAGTGTGTTTAAATGCGACAGGCTCATGTCAGTAGATTTACTGGCATGTAAAAGAACTCCTGCGGGACAAAATTCCGACACATCCGGCGACGCTGATATAGCCTCTGCAGTTGCGAGCATCGTTAAATAAAACATAACATTAACACATTACATAGCTACATACAAGTTTTATTGTAGGTCTATAACCTCTAAAAATTTTTAATGATAGCATGCAAATGATTTGCATTAAGATAACTTTACCACGCGCAGTGAAAGGCAAGTCTTATCAAATTTCGTGTATTAATCATATTCTAAGTAACCTAGTCGAACCTATTTTATCGTCGTTCATCTCGCGCGTCAGTTGCTTAATGAATAATGTAAGGAAAATTGACGGGGAGAACAGTATGAAGAATTATTAAGAGCGTGTTCCGTTCCTCTCGTACTACACCGCTAAATCTTTCAAGAGAACATGCTCCGCTACATTCAGGCGGATAGCATCTTTGGAACCAACGATGAGATAGACACGTAGAATTAACAGAACTGTGTTGAAAATAACCAGCAGAGGATGTATTTATTACCTACCAGGTTCAACACATAAGCTAAAACAATTGGGAATTGAAATCTCCACTTCAGAGACAAAAGATGTGATTCTCCGAACAGAAACGTACACAGGATTAAAATACGAATTTAAAAGCAATTAATTTTAACAAGCTCCTAGGATTAGCTGCGTGGTAAATCACATATAATTCGACAGAAAAGACAGACATCAATCAAAATCAATGATTAAACAAACTGCGGCAAACACAAAGTCGAGATTATATGACATAATTTCAGGAACAATAATGATGTTTGGCAGCCAAGCTTTTATTCAAGGGAAGCCATACGGTTGAGAGTCATAAGACGACTCTAAATAGAATTAAAATCAATATTTTGCCCATTTTGAGCTTCAAAAATTTCTCCCATACAAATGAAAGCGAATTAGTCTAAAGACAGATTGTGAGAAAATGTATAGACGTATTGATAATTAAAATTTGTATTGTTTCAGAAATAAAATAAAAATGTGTGTGTTAAATCATGTATTACTGCTTTACATTTTCATTGTATTTTTAGAGCAGAACAATGACTTCAGTTAATTGCCAGTAGCATTAAAAATTGTATTACACGATCAGTTTTATGATTGCATAAAAATAAAATAATATTTATTCACATCAGCAGATAACAGGTAAATACGTTCCTATATGAATAAACATAAAGAAAGTACTTGACTTTCTGTATATTAACAAATTATTCACCTGCAGATGTTTGAGATTTAATTTAAAAAGTGACAAATTTCATTGCGTGAATACTCAATGACTTTCACCTCATCGGCTCAATATCTAATGCAAATTTCTAAAATCATGCAACAAAACAATCAAGGTAATTAGATTTAAACACACAATTAAAGTAGCCTAGGTCTTTATTTTTTGGATTATTATTTTATTATTTTTATATCAGACTATATCAAATTTAATTAGAAGATTCACACATTCATTCGTAAGTTTTCTGCCCAATGGCAGGTCTTTCACTACAAACCCAGCTTTCTCCAATCTTTCCTATTTCTGTCTTCCTTTTGTCTTCTTACATGATCCTATTTCTTAATGTCGTCTATCATCTGATATCTTCTTCTGCCCCGAACTCTTCTCCCGTTCACCATTCCTTCCAGTGCATCCTTCAGTAGGCAGTTTCCTTTCAGCCAGACCTAACCAATTCCTTTTCCTCTTTTCAGCATCATTCTTTCTTCACCCACTCTTCTCAACACAGCCATTTCTTATTCTGTCTTTCCATTTCACACGTTCCATTTTTCTCCATATCCACATTTCAAATGCTTCTATTCGCTTCTCTTCACTTCATCGTAATGGCCATGTTTCTGCCGCATACAATGCCACACTCCACACAAAGCACTTCACTAGTCCCTTCCTTAGTTCTTTTTCCAGAGGTCCGCAAAGGTGCTCCTTTTCCTATTAAAAGCTTCCTTTGCCATTGCTATCCTTCTTTTGACTTCCTGGCAGCAGCTCATGTTACTGCTTATAGTACATCCCAAGTATTTGAAGCTGTCCACTTGTTCTACTCCATCTTTTCTAATTCGCACGTTTACCTTTATTTTTCTTCCAATAACCATGGTCTTCGTCTTATTTGCATTTATCTTCATTCCATGCTGCTGTCATTTAGCTCCAGTAGCATATCCTTTAGTATCGTCTCCTCTTCTGCTAACAACGCCATATAATCAGCAAATCTTACGCACTTTATTCCTATTTCTCCTACTATCACCCCTCCTATTTTCTGAAAATAGTTCTTACTAAGTAATTCAATAATTATTGAGCACAAAAATGCCCAAAAAACTCCAATTGTTAGGACAAATCTATGGCTATCTAATTTCAGGCAATTTTTTTTTCTTACATCATGACAACCATTTTCCCTTAATTTTGCTGAAATATGATTCCTGGAAATGAATTCTCCACTACCGAATACTTTATAAAAATATGAGTGCCAATGAAAACGGCACCACCAGGTAAAGAGAATGACAGCTAGATCTAAATCTGACCTAGTGGTGGATTACGTAAGAGTGAAGAGAATAATTTTTAACGCTGTCCTTAAATCAGAAGGGTCTGTTAAGGTCAGGCCCTACAGATGGCGATGATGACTACAGACATTGGTTCTGTTGGCCGTCGATCTAATACGAAGTTTGTAGCATCTACATCAAATTTAACTTTCAAATTCTACAAGCTGTCTCTCTTTTCCAACTTACACTGGTTTTACAACACGACGGACCTTTCCTTTTCAACCCTTTGCCTTTATCCCTTTTACGAATGCTAGGTAACCTTGCATTATAGATGTGTTACACAGACACCTGGTTTCTCTGTCCAAACCCGCAAGAACACAAACTCCCCTCGTGGTGGTGGTGGTTTGCGGTGGAAACGTCCCTCTAACCGCAGTTTTTTCTTCACCTGAAAGCCACGATTGCATTAAACAGGACTCAGCTTCGCAACTTTCACTTTCCTCGTAACTCTGCTATTACATTATCAAAGTTCTTTGACAAAGATATTTTATAAGAAATATATAGATTATAAAATATATGACAGCGTAATGGGTTTTATTTTATAAAAGTTTCTTTGATAAAATATCTTTTATAAACTATATATTATAAAATATTTCACAGTGTAATGAGTTTTCTTTTATAAATGTTTCTTTGATAAAATATCTTTTATAAAATATATATTATATAATATATGACAGAGTAATGGCTTTTCTTTGATAAAATATCTTTTATAAACTATATATTATAAAATATTCCACAGTGTAATGAGTTTTCTTTTATAAAAGGTTTTTGATAAAAGATCTTTCATAAAATATATGACAGAGTAATGGGTTTTCTTTTATAAAAGTTTCTTTGATAAAAGTTCTTTTATAAACTATATATTATAAAATATTTCACAGTATAATGGGTTTTCTTTTTTAAAAGTTTGTTTAATGAAAGATCCTTTATAAAATGTAAGTGCATCTTCTTATCTTTGATAAAATATTCCTATATCTTGAAACAAATATGGCGGAACGCAAATATAACTGGACCGTTGCGACCACAAAAATTCTGATATCGGAGTATGAAGAAAATGAAATGTTTAAAATAAATAATTTATATAATATAATATTGGGTTGTTGTGCTGTTAACTGCAGAGTACATTGATAGACATCTAATATTGCAAGACAAGTATTTCGAAAAGATAATGGCCATCGTCGAAACAGTCGTGTTTTTTATGCAGTCTGCCTTACAGATGTGTTTAAGTATTATTGCAAAATCACTAAAAATGTCCACTGACATTAAAATGAACTAGATTTCCCCCTGCCCACCGTTTAATGAATTTTAACCGTTGACACAGAACCAAAAAAAAAAAAATAGATTTAGTGGATAAATCACCATGTTGGCAACACTGGTCTCAAGCGAGCGGCACAGAGGTAAATTCGGAACAGAAGTACACGTGCGCGACTGACAAATCAGTGATTGGGCCCACCAAATAATGTCATCTTGCAGCCAATATGATAAAATAAATATTTCGTTACATTCTGAATAATTTATTTTCACTGTCTGTCCACAGGAGAAGTTCAAGCGAGAGTTCCAGCAACGGTTCCCCTTCAGGTCGCGGGGATGGTCCACGCAAACGATGGACAGCGACTTCGACAAGTCCCAGACGCTGCAGACTCGGGCGTCGGTGCGCCTCTCGTATTACAGCAACCACAACAGCAGCACGTACGACTGGCGGCGCGCGTACTCGGCGCGTGCGCAGCAGCAGGCTGGCAGCGCGTCCAACTCGTTCTACCGCGGCGTGTCGGTTCGGGGACCCTTCTTGAGGGACCGTCCGCACAACGGGGGCGTCACAACAGAGCTGTACGTGGCGCCTGATGCAGAGAGGAAGGGGGACGACAACTCAGACTTGGACGAGCTGTGCTTGTGAACACCGCATAAACCACCAGATCCGGGCCAACCCTGCTTGTGAAGCGTGGCAACAATCACACAAACCACCAGATACGGGTCAGCCCTGCTTGTGAAGCGCGGTAATAATTATAGAAGCCACCAGATCCGGGCCAGCCCTGCTTGTGAAGCGCTGCAACAATCACACAAACCACCAGATACGGGTCAGCCCTGCTTGTGAAGCGCGGTAATAATCATAGAAGCCACCAGATCCGAGCCAGCCCTGCTTGTGAAGCGTGGAAACAACTATGTAAACCACCAGATCTGGGCCAGCCCTGCTTGTGAAGTTCGGTAATAACCATAGAAGATACCAGATACCGGCCAATCCTGCTTGTGAAACATGGAAACACCTATATAAACCACCAGATCCGGGTCAACCTTGCTTGTGCAACGTGGAAATATCTATATAAACCACCAGATCCCGGCCAGCCCTGCATGTAAAGCGCGGCAACACCGCATAAACCACCACCTCCGGTTCAGCTCTGCTTGTGAAGCGTTGAAACAACCACATAAACCAAAAGATCCAGGACATCCCTGCTTGTGAAGCTTGGAAACAATCACATAAACCTTCAGATCCGGGCCAGCCCAACATGTGAAACGCGGCAACACCGCATATCACCAGATCCGGGTCAGCTCTGCTTTTGAAGCGTGGAAACAACCACATACCCCATCAGATCTGGAACAGCCCTGCTTGTGAAGATCTGCAGCACCGCAGATAACACCAGGTCCGGTCAACTCTGCATGTGACGAAGCACTTCAGCTTCATACAAGTCAGATCTGGGTCATCCCTTATTACCAACACAGAAGCACTGCACAGACCAGATCTGGGCCAGCCCTACTTGTGAAGAGTCGCAACAATGATCTAAACCACCAAATCCGGGCCAGGCGTGTTTGTGAAGCGTGACACCAACTCATAAACCACCAGAGCCGTTGCAGACCTGTTTGTGAAGCTCGGAGACACTGCATAAACCAGCAGATCCGGGCCAGACCTGCTTGTGAAGCACGGTACCACTGCATCAATCACCAGATCCGGGGCAGACCTGATTGTGAAATTCGGAGACACTGCATAAACCACCAGATCCGGGCCAGACCTGCTTGTGAAGCACGGTACCACTGCATCAATCACCAGATCCGGGGCAGACCTGATTGTGAAATTCGGAGACACTGCATAAACCACCAGATCCGGGCCAGACCTGCTTGTGAAGCACGGTACCACTGCATCAATCACCAGATCCGGGGCAGACCTGATTGTGAAATTCGGAGACACTGCATAAACCACCAGATCCGGGCCAGACCTGCTTGTGAAGCACGGTACCACTGCATCAATCACCAGATCCGGGGCAGACCTGATTGTGAAACTCGTAAACACTGCATAAACCACCAGATCCCGACTAGCCCTGTAAACTCAGACCAAGAAGAAGCATGATAGCGACGTACAACTCAGACTGGTGAAATGTGGTAACACTGAACAAACTGGACTCGAATAAGCTCTGCTAGTCATGCTGCAGTGAAGCTTAGGTAGACTCTATGCTAGCCCTGCTCAACAGACATGTGGAGAAAGAGGGACTCTGAGGAGACGGAGCAGGGCGGAGATAGAGTGAGCTAGCCTACAAACTCATTTTTTTTTTCAGTTTTTCTGGATATTTATGCATTTATGAAACCGTTAACTCCCAGAATACGCATAAACGAAAATGTATATTGCATTTGGGTACACGATACGTG
>JAJSOF020000033.1:11461938-11631938 GCA_025594305.2 Periplaneta americana
ACTCGGTAATACCATTATTGAGTTCTTAGTATATGGTTATCCGCACATACAAATTTCATGTCACTGAACCACATGCTTAAAAAGTTATTTAGGTGGTGCGAGACTTTAACTAACCTGTATATATATATATATATATATATATATATATATATATATACTTACTTACAAATGGCTTTTAAGGAACCCCGAGTTCATTGCCGCCCTCACATAAGCCCGCCAGCGGTCCCTATCCTGAGCAAGATTAATCCAGTCTCTATCATCATACCCACCTCCCTCAAATCCATTTTAATATTATCCTCCCATCTACGTCTCGGCCTCCCTAAAGGTCTTTTTCCTCCAGTCTCCCAACTAACACTCTATATGCATTTCTGGATTCGCCCATACGTGCTACATGCCCTGCCCATCTCAAACGTCTGGATTTAATGTTCCTAATTATATCAGGTGTACAATACAATGCGTGCAGTTCTGTGTTGTGGAACTTTCTCCATTCTCCTGTAACTTCATCCCTTAGCCCCAAATATTTTCCTAAGCACCTTATTCTCAAACACCCTGAACCTATGTTCCTCTCTCAGAGTGAGAGTCCAAGTTTCACAACCATACAGAAGAACCGGTAATATAACTGTTTTATAAATTCTAACTTTCAGATTTTTGGACAGCAGACTGGATGATAAGAGCTTCTCAACCGAATAATAACACGCATTTCCCATATTTATTCTGCATTTAATTTCCTCCCGAGTGTCATTTATATTTGTTACTGTTGCTCCAAGATATTTGAATTTTTCCACCTCTTCGAAGGATAAATCTCCAATTTTATATTTCCATTTCGTACAATATTCTGGTCACGAGACATAATCATATACTTTGTCTTTTTCGGGATTTACTTCAAACCGATCGCTCTACTTGCTTCAAATGTATTGAGGGTCCCTATCACCACGGCATGGCGCGTCCTCAGGTTGCGGATAGGAGACGGCCTCCAGATATGGAGGTAGCTGCGAATATATTGAATAAGCAGTCGTGTCCCATTTATCTTGAGTACCTATTATAACTTTTTTGTTTTGATAGGTATTGGAATTTTTATTTTGAGCTTTATGTTAGAACGAGGGGCTAACATGAGTTTGGAGATTTTGTGGTACAAGTTACAGGTGCCTTCATTAATTTTTCAAATAGCACTATTTACTTTAATAATGTTACATTTATTACATACATTAAGACGAGTGTATGTATATGTGTATGTATATTCTTTGAGCTTCGTGACTGTATATACTAGACTGTGGTCCTACCTCGCCGCCCGCAGTCACAGCATGCTTTGGTCTGCACTGCTGTCTCTACCTCCATTTACAATCCTCCTACCCTTGTCAATAACGTAAAAGGTAAAGGTAAAGGTATCCCCGTAACATGCATGCATGGGGGCATGGAGTAGAGCCCCATGCTTTCCATGACCTCGGCACTAGAATGAGGTGGTGTGGTCGGCACCACGCTCTGACCGCCTTTACCCCCGGGAAAGACCCGGTACTCAATTTTATAGGAGGCTGAGTGAACCTCGGGCCATTCTGAAAGTTTGGTAACGAACCACCTGGGATCTTCCAGTCCGTAGCCAGCTGCTCTACCAACTGAGCTACCCGGCCGCCCCCTTGTCAATAACGTATCAGATCTAAACACATCTGTAAATAATAGGAATAATATGAGGGAAGTGATTAGGCAGTGTACATGAAGGTTATTATGCATGTGGTTCTGACCACAGATGAAACAGTGGTTAGGCAGTGTACGTGGAACACGGATGCTCGTTGTTTTTCTAGCAGATCTCACCACAGATTGATGTAACCGTGGATAATGACAACAATTGACGTTTACCGCGTTACACCTGTAGTACGAAGACAAAGCCGGGAACGTAACACTCTCACACTGCCTAATCACAGAATTCATCACACTTCCTTTCTCGTTCGACGCATACAGAAAGTGACAATGGTAATTTTCGTCTTGGGTGTTGTAGTGTTAAGCATAATTATCACTGAATACGCAATTGGCGTTCGTGCAATGCGATTGTGTTGTTAAAGGTTGATAGTTCGTTAATTATATGGAGTCTTACCGTTTTTTCTTCTTGGTTGTGATTTCAATTTTATTTTTGTTGTTGAGCTGTTTTTATATATGTTGATTTTGAAAGGCTCTTAAAAATCCTGACGGTTGGGTAACTCATTTGTTTGAGCAAGTGGCTACGGACTGGAAGGTCCCGTGTTGGATCCTGAGTGTTGGCTGAATTTTTCTCTTTGCCAGAATTTGTATTTCTTTTAATCAACTTGAATCTGGGATTCCGATTTTGATGCACTGTCCCCCTTCCTCGAACACTCCATTATATCCCACAGATTTGAAACTGAAATAATCCCGGCCTTTTTGATAGGTTTAAAATATTTACTCGCACTAAATTCTTTCAGGGGCAACGGACAAACTAAATTTTTTCGCTGGTTACTTAACAGCCCTGCATGCCCCCTACAGTAAAGCAGGCAAGAATGATATCCCTCTTTCTCATTTTCTAAAAACAAGTCTCCTCCGAAGATCCGATTTTGAAGGTTTTTTTTTTTTAATTCGCCGAGCTTTACTGTCCATATGCCTGGTAACAGAGGGTGTCCTTTACACTACAGCTAGAGCCCAGGGACCTCTCTACAGGATCTTTGCAAGGGTTAAAAGCGGTCGGAGTGTTTTGTTGATCACACCACGTCATTCCAGGTACTGAGGTCATGAAAACATGGAATTATATTTCTATAACAATATGCACCTTCATGGTGTGGAAAATGGACACATTAAGCTTTATAAAAATACTTAGCATATCTTTTTTCTAAAGGGAAAAGAAATGGGGGATCCTATAGCACAGGTTTACGGCACGTTAAGGAGAACTAGTTATTTCTCGTCTCCTTAAGTTTCCTGTTATGAGTTAAGGAGTCCATTCAAATTACGAACGAATCGATTATTTGATAAACACATGTCCTTAGCAGTGGCGATTCCTCCATGAAGGATATGAGGATGATCTTACAGTTTAGTTTCGTGCCTTGGGGATAGAAAATATATGTTAACTCCTACGAAAACATTTTAATTGCACATTTTGATTTTCAATGCGTCCCGGTGTATTAATTTCCTTTAAGCTTCCACTTTCTGTCGTGAGTTGTCGCTACTGCACAGCTCAGAAATAATTTCCGAGGAACCATCCAAATATCTTACAGCAAACAGTGAAGTTGGTGGACAGCGGAGGGCGGGGTATGGCTTGAGTTTAACCGCGTTTAAGGATATGATCGCGTATCCTAATACTACGACCCTTCTTTCTGGGTGATGGAGACCCTGTCAGAGACCACAATAAGAGTTTTCAAGTATCCTTATAGCAGTCATTAAAAAAAATAGAATAAGCGAAATAATAAATAAATAAAAATAGTATAATGTAAAAAATAAAGTAAATAAAAAACAAAATTAGATGAAAATAAATAAAATAAGCTATAATAAATACAAGAATTAACAGGACTATCAGATGACAGGACAGCAGAAAGAATATCTGAAGTTTTATTTTATTATTTATAAGAATTTAATTATAGCAAGAAATTAATTGCGTAAACGTGCGACAGTGCATCGGTAAATATCGGGCAGTACAATGGCTTAGGAGCCATCTTTGCAACTAAAAAGGGGAGAAGAATCGAACTTCACTACTAATAAATTGCCAGTTACAGAATGGTGAGTAAAAGACTAACGTAGGCCTACTTGTATTGATTTTGCATGTTCTATTATATTATTATTATTATTATTATTATTATTATTATTATTATTATTATTAATATTAGTTTCTGTCTTGGTCATTCGTCGTCAATCTTATATCCTACATACAAAAATATCACGAGTCGCCACTGGTCCTTATCTATAAGTTTTGAGAAAACTGCAAAAAGCTGTCTGCATATTGAATGTGCGTTCTAATCTTTTAAGGTGAATTTTTCATATGAATCGCAATACTTCTTGATAATTTAAAGAAATGTTTAATTATGTTTCACAGCGCCAGAGTTCCATAAAGTTTGTGGACAGGTGTTGTTTCTCGAATACTCGAAATGAGCCAACTTCGGAGACTCAAAATAAAGCCTATATATGTTCACATTCACAAATTGATTTCGAAGTAGGTACAGTAAATTCAGTGGAGGAGAAATCGTTCCTTGATGGGACAAGTCAAGTGTGAGAAAAGGGAACGATGTTCTTGGCAGTAACACTAACAATTCCGCAGCCTGCAACCTGCGGAATGACGATGTTATGGAACGTTACATTACCTTGCGTTTGTTAAACTCTTGAGATCACAATGTGTGTGGCGAGAGCTGCGTTTTGATTTATCAGAGTGCTTTCGTAATTATACCAGCATGGGCTGCATACATCACTTGGAAGTCTCTAACGTTAAACAGCAACAGTGAAAAATGTCTCACACGGAGGGTGTGGGTGAAGTAATAAAACCCACGAGAAATAAGACAAAGAACACGCCACGTTCCAAATAAATTAAAAGTGAGAAAGGCACCAGTACTGTCTTGTGTTGCTTCGAATCCCATCAGGGAATAAACATAGTCCTTAAGGATGCCCTGACTTGAAATTTTGTCAATTTAGTTGAAAATTGAATTTTTGTTTCATCATTTAAAAAGATTATATATGGTTCTTATCAGCAGTTCATGTTACTACTTATAGTATACCCCAAGTATTTGAAGCTGTCCACTTGTTCCACTTTCTCATTTGGAATTCGTACTTTTATCTTCTTTAGTTTTCTTCCGATAACTATAGTCTCCGTCTTGTTTCCTTTCATCTTCAACCAATTCTGCTCACAGGTGTCATTAAGTTCCAGCAACAACAATCTTAGTATCGACACAGTTTAGTATATACAGTTGCGAAGCTCAATATTCGCTAAAATGAAAAAACATTGAAATGTCCATAGATAGTTGCCATTCACCAGGATCGTAATCCCTCATAAAAACTCTTTCTAGCAGACGATAAAATGTATTGTATTTTATATCCTGTTCTTTTGATTAAAATTAACATTCCTTCCACTATTGAAATACGAAATACATCAGGTTTATATATTATTTTCATAAAGTAAATTATATTTTAGAACTCACCTATCTTTCAATAAGAAGGATAACTAATGACCTAATTTTAATAGAATTTATAATAATAAAACGTCTCCTTATCTTATTATTATACAAATTATTGGCCGTTTACAGTTATTACAACCGATAACGTTCATTTCACGTTTACACAACTTTTCCATCAATCCCTAATCCTGGCAAGATTAATGCCAGTTTCGATCTATACCAGGCCGTAATATATGTTCTGGTTTTCTATTTCAGTGTTTGGAGCTCAGTGAATTATTATATTATAACTTTATTGCGCATCACAGCTAAGTTTTATTTTAATGTTCCATAATTCCATTTCTTCTTGAAGAATAATAGTCTATGTTGCAGAAATAATTACAAAACTGTGTTATTTTAATGTGAAGAGAATTTTACATGTTAACAAATCTTTTCGCATCAACATTTTAAGTTTAGATTGGAAACATTTTAACCTTTAATAAAAAGAATTTATATTGTGATTTAATATAGTCACATCTACCTTCCTTAATAAAGACAGAAAATTTATCATAACTCTTTATAAATTAGTGTACGTAGATTTTACTTCGTCTCTTAGGTAGTAGATAAATACAATAATTCAATACTCAATTGTAGTATTAAAATACAGATAAATTGAATGTGCGGAGTATCTTACATGACATTATGCTTAATTATAATGTATAATTGCGAATTTAGGAATATAAGATATAGTAAACATAACCTATAATATTTCATATGAATGGCAGGGCATTGGAGACCACTAAAATTAGACAGAAAGGGGCAACTGGCACAGTAAACATAACCTATAATTTCAAGATATCTAAATATCCACCTGCTTGCAACTGATAAATTATTGAATCGTGCATGAATGAATGTACAAGAATTTCGCAATATTTAATCACGAAATAAAGGCATATTAACATACGAACAACGTAATTTTCTCAAAAAATAATATTTCATCTTAACTCAGCAAGTGATTTATGTCTGAAGTGTCTCATAATCATTGTTTTAAATTTTATTAATGCAATTACACTATATTTTAAGAAATATATTTTCTTCATAATTCCAACTAATTTATATGGTTGAAACGCCGCCCTTCGTGAGTCCAAGAGTTAAGCAGTTACATGGTCTGCCTTTGGCCTGTATTAGATCACGATGGCTGTGACACATCTTCCGTTCATAGTACTCCAGCGCTCCAAGCGGCTAAAACTATCGCGTTAATGCAAAAATCATCCCAAGGTTCGTAACTGTATATACTAAACTGTGGTATTGACTTCTCTTCTGCTAACAATGCTACGTCGATTCGGTATTCGTAGAAGAATGAATAAAACATATTTTCTCTGAAATATATATGCAAGATAATCCTACAGGTAAAAATCTCGAGTTGTATGAAAAATTGAAGGGTTCAATTAATTTTGAGAATTCATTTATTAAGAACGGAGAAAGCAAGGGTTAAAGTTAAGTGAATACCATAGTTTAATGAAGATTGACATATCATTTAGTTTTAATGTGCATACTTTATATCACTTGCTATATGTTTCAATGAATTATGACATTCGCTTAATCTTAACCCCTACTTTCTCCGTTTTTAATGCATGGCGCTTGACCTAGTATGGCTCTGAACCCTTCAATTGTTTTTACTTTCTGTTTGATAAAAAATTGGATGGCTGTAAAGAAATTACGTTCCCAAGCTTTTCATAAGGAAATTATGTAGGACTTAAATGTTCCAATAACAATAATAATAATAATAACAGTGTGGTGATAATGAAACATTAATGATAATTATATTAATAAAATAATTTAAATTATAGTACCGATAATGTAAACAATTTTAAAATGATCCCCCCCTTAACGAAATTCTAGGTACGCTACTGTTTGAACAGATATTATGGTTATGTGATGTTCATTCAATAACGAATAAAGGGAAAATTATTTACTGTATAACACTTACATTCATTTATTTCAGTCTTAATCATATTCACAATCCTTATAAAAAAAAAGAACCAATTTCTTAAAATCTAAATAGGTACACTGATGTTCAAAGATATTTGATTCGACTAATCGATAGTGATCGATAATTTGTTGGTGTAAATGTGGATTTTTTAGTTATTGTTTCTGTGAATAGATGGCGAAGATAATAGTCACTGTTGCCAATTGTAGATAAATATTCCCGCATTATGGAATTCAGTTTTCATCCCACTCTACTGATTACAAAACAACACAGGGTTTAGATGGAAACCGCTGATATTGTCAATTGTGGCGATAATTCATGTTTAATCTACATAATCATTTTCTCTGACATTTTTTTAACTGTCCCAACAATAGTGCCACCTATTGAGAACTAGCGGAACTGTTTCATAGTTTGTCAATTTCTTATATCTTTGGTTCTGACTTATCCCGTAGTTGGAAAGTTCGCTTACACGATCATAACATCGTAGGTCGGATATCTTTGAAGGTCAGTGTTCAGCTAAATTAGTGTTGATTTACAATCAGTAGAGTGATATGAAAAATTTAATTTTATAATGAGGGTATATTTATGGACGATTGTCTACATTGACTATTATCTACGCCATCTATTCATAGAAGTAATAACTAAAGAATCCACACTTACACCAACAATTTCTCGTTCACTATCGATTAGTTGGGTCAGATATTTTTGAGCGTCAGTGTACCACAATAACAGCCAACCAAATGTGTAAGCATTTCACGGAATTACGAAGATCCTTTGAGAGCCGTGCCAATTTTTATTACCTATATTTGAGCCGTTCAGAGCAGAAGTGGTGTAAGTCAAAAATGGGTAATGAGGGTTAAAGTAAACATTCTGTAAAATACAGGGCAAAGTAGCAATTAATATTCAAGTTATTTAAACTATTAGTAGTCAGTGGATAGCACGAAGGACATATTAATTGCTGCTTTGCGCTGTATTTTACAGAATTTTTACTTTAAACCTCATTACCCAATTTTGACTTACACCACTTCTGCTCTGAACAGCTCATTTATTCCTTTATTTACTTAATACCTGGCAGTTATTTTCTCAATATGGAACAATACTACCAACAAGACGGTCCATTCATTAACAGTACATATAAAATCAGATGTATTGCATATGAAAGGAATAAAGGGAATAATAGATTTATCTGATGATAATAAGAAGAAGGCAAAAATGTAATTGAAGAAGAAGCATTTCGTACCAACAAGACAGTGAATGTAAACAATAATAAAAGAAGAAAAAAAGTATGAGAAAAACATGAGATAAAAGAAGGATATAAATATTTAAATATAGAATTTGCTGATATATAGATCTGTAGAAGAAAAGAGGAATAGAATTTTTATAGCATTCAAAGTTGGCAACAATTGTGCATGTAGCATAATAATTGGGGGGGGGGGGTCAGAAGCAAAGGGATATAAGTGCACTTCAGTTATTTTTGAGAAAATGTGTTTGAAAGTATCTAAGCTTTTCTAAATTCCGTGAAATATTATATTTCAATTTTAATGTGTGATGTGGTTAAAAGATACAGTATATCCCTTTGTCACTAAAATTTTTCAAGATTTAGCTTGCACTGGATGCATTTAATTCACATTCTGAGAAATGTCACTTGTACCTCTTTGCTTCTGACCCCCTCAATTATATTTGAGTCCTTGAGTAAAAGAGTGGACTATGTCCATATTTCACATTTCAAGAAATCTGCGCTTTAGTTCATTGATTGGTTTATTTTAGACATTATCAATAGTATACATAGGCTAAAACAGTTAATTATTTAGTAACTTTGTATGCCTATCATTGATAAAGTGTGTAACAAAACATTTAATGAAATAAAATGCCGATTTCTTGAAATGTGAAATATGGACATGGTTCACTTTTTTACTCAGGGGCTCATTTTAAAAGTTCCATTAATGGGAGAAGATAATGTAATATTATGAAGGAGATGAAGTTAAGAAAATATAGAAGAATTTTTGTAATTTCATTGTATTATTTTATTAGTATAAATGAACGTTATATCTTCATTTTCTCGTTACGATATTTGATTTATTATTTCGTTTTCAAACGCCAGATTCGATCGTCGATTTTTAGTTGGAGATTTCGTTGAATTGTACAAGAAGATGTATTAAAATAATTACTTAATTACAATAACAATGGAATAAATTGCTTCAGTAATAAAAGCCGTATTATAACAAATAATAAAAATATATTCATAAGAAGATTAATTATTACTGATTCTCCTTCTGTACTAGTTACTATATTGTGATATGCTGATCCCTAGAGCGGGGGTAATGCTTCAGATTCAACTGTCATCCGTAAGGGTTGATGCCGAGGACTCGCCATAGACCATCCGGCTTCAGTCCCACGGCTGGGGAAAACCTCGGAAGAAACCATTCAATGAGATCATGAGATCAAAGTGGGATGGAAGAGAAGGCCATATGGACTTAAATCCTGAAATAAGTAAGTATGGAATGAAATTAATTGAAATGAAATTAAATGAAATGAAACTTATGTCCTGCCTTAGTTTCCTTATGCGTGATGCTTTGTCACTTTCTAGGTTCCAAGCTTGTCGTTCTATTGTTCACTAAACAACAAAAATGTAACTGAAAAAACACACTGATTGAATTATTAATGTTGGCAATTTGAATAATATGAATATGTTCAGTTGTCATATGCAAGCAATATGTAGTCTGTTGCTATGGAAATGAACTCTTACTTTAAACTGATATATGAAGTGAGAGGAGGATGTATGCAATACACTTATTCTTAACTTACAGTTCATTACACTTGTAGCAGTAATTTTTCGTCTTTTATTTTATTTTAATGTGTTTGTGAATGCTCATAAATTCGTGTTACATAGAGAATTAAGTCGTTTAATTCCAATGTCCGTTTATTTGAACTTCGATTTGAATTGCTCCCGTATTTCTTTAAATATTTCCGTTTGAATGTGGTGAATTTATAAAGCGTACAACTGATACTACAGAAATGTTGATCTGATCTAAGCTCTCTTAAATTCGTGTAACAATGAAAATTGTCGTTTAAGCGAATGTCTGTTTGAACTTCAATTTCAATTGCTTCTGCTTTTCTTTAAATGCTTCTTTTTAATGTAGTTTATAGTTTACAACTGATACTACAGAAATGTTGATCTGATCTAAGCTCTCTTAATTCGTGCAACAATGAAATTGTCGTTTAAGCGAATGCCTGTTTATTTCAAACTTCAATTTGAATTGCTCCTGTTTTCTTTAAATGCTTCTTTTCAATGTGGTTTATAGTTTACAACTGATAATACAGAAATGTTGAATCTGATTTAAGCTCTCTTAGAACCTTGTAACAACGGAAAATTGCCGTTTAAGCGAATGTCTGTTTGAACTTCAATTTCAATTGCTCCTGTTTTTCTTTAAATGCTTCTTTTTAATGTAGTTTATAGTTTACAACTGATACTACAGAAATGTTGATCTGATCTAAGCTCTCTTAAATTCGTGTAACAATGAAAATTGTCGTTTAAGCGAATGTCTGTTTGAACTTCAATTTCGATTGCTCCTGTTTTTCTTTAAATGCTTCTTTTTAATGTAGTTTATAGTTTACAACTGATACTACAGAAATGTTGATCTGATCTAAGCTCTCTTAAATTCGTGTAACAATGAAAATTGTCGTTTAAGCGAATGCCTGTTTCAACTTCAATTTCAATTGCTCCTGTTTTTCTTTAAATACTTCTTTTTAATGTAGTTTATAGTTTACAACTGATACTACAGAAATGTTGATCTGATCTAAGCTCTCTTAAATTCGTGTAACAATGAAAATTGTCGTTTAAGCGAATGTCTGTTTGAACTTCAATTTCAATTGCTCTTGTTTTTCTTTAAATACTTCTTTTTAATGTAGTTTATAGTTTACAACTGATACTACAGAAATGTTGATCTGATCTAAGCTCTCTTAAATTCGTGTAACAATGAAAATTGTCGTTTAAGCGAATGCCTGTTTCAACTTCAATTTCAATTGCTCCTGTTTTTCTTTAAATGCTTCTTTTTAATGTAGTTTATAGTTTACAACTGATACTACGAAAACTCCGAATCGTGTAAAACACGGAATTAAGTCGTTTAAGAGAATGTCTGTTTATTTTTATTGAACTTCGATTTGAATTGCTTCTGTATTTCTTTAAATGCTTCTGTTTCAATGTAGTGAATTTTTATGGTGTACAACTGATAAAGTTGCCTCGTTTAATTATTAGGCAGCGGCATTCCTTTCAAGATTTGTAGGTCTTTATTTGCATGCACCGATAATAAAATGAAAATGCGACGTTGTCACGTCTTGTTTGTTGCTGTTATATATTAATATAACATGGATATGGGCTAGGGTTAATTGCTCAAAGCATGAGTTAATTTGAAGATTATTTATAATATTTAGATCATTTATTTTAAATTAATTATTTAAAGAAATAATTATATGTTTCTCCATAAGGAAAACCGGAAAGTTTGACTTTTTGTAATAATTCTTTTATTGTTAAGGATTGGCCCTTATTGTAAGAACTATATATTTCACCGCGAATGTAATCACACGTAAAACCATCTACTTTATTAAATTTTGTGACTTTGTGTCCACGATTTTTAGGTGTCTTAGGTCCCTTTTTTTTACAATTTTACTTACAGTATTTCTATTTAATTTAAGAATTTTAGATGTCTCAAAAATTTTTCCTTGACCTAAATTGTTTTTCAGAACATACGTGTGAGCATTGCACACAAACGTTTGACACTGCTTACATAATTTTGGTCTAACTTTTGAATTTGAATTGTTATTTAACTCTGATATATTATTATTATTATTATTATTATTATTATTATTATTATCATTATTATTACCATCGTCGTTATTGACGTTCATTTATCGGTTCCGACACTTCACTCGCTTCCCACGGCCTCCACATTTTATTATACACTGAACTGTAATATAATTAATTTTCACTGTGAACTAGAACAAGACACACTGCTAAAATTTGCAACTCTTCGTGGAGTATTGGAGCGGCCTTCGAAAGACTTGACGACGACAATGGACAGCGACATAATTAAAATGATTGAAACTAAAAAGCTTCCGTCCTCTTTGACACCGCTAGCCTACTAATTGAACGTGGCTACTTTATTCCGGGAATGTTGAATCGTTTTAAGCTCACAAAACCTTGTAACATAGGGAATTAACGATGAAAGAGTAATGGAACGGAGAAAAATTCTCTCCGGCGCCGGGATTTGAACCCGTTCCATTACTCTTTCATCGTATGATGATGCAGAATATCTGTATGGAAATATCATATGTACTTCGGTACATTAAAATAATATATAGGGAATTAAGTCATTCAAGCGAATGTCTGTTCATTTGAACTAAGATTTGAATTGTTCCTGTATTTGTATAAATACTTTCTCTTTGAATGGTGAATTTTTATAGTGTACAACTGATACTACAAAAACGCCTAATCTTTCTAAGCTCATAGAATAGTGTAACATAGGAAATTAAGTTGTTCAAGCGAATGTATGTTCGAACTAATGTTTGAATTACTCTTATATTTCTTCAAATGCTTTTTTTTTTTTTTCAATGTGGTGCATTTTTGTAATGTATATTAGAGAAATGCTAATGTTATGTTTTATTTAACGACGTTCGCAACTGCAGAGGTTATAACAGCGTCGCCGGATGTGCCGGAATTTTGTCCCGCAGGAGTTCTTTTACATGCCAGTAAATCTACTGACATGAGCCTGTCGCATTTAAGCACACTTAAATGCTATCGACCTGGCCCGGGATCGAACCCGCAACCTTGGGCATAGAAGGCCAACGCTATACCAACTCGCCAACCAGGTCGACTTATTAGAGAAATTCTGAACCGTTCTAAGCTCGTATAAGCGTGTAATATGGCGAATTATATCATTTACACGAATTTGTTTAATTGAATTCTGATTTGAATTACTCCTGTCTTTCTTTAGATGCGTCTTTCTGAATGTGTGCATTTCACATTTTAGAATTGATACTACAGGAACCGTTACAACCTCTAAAATTCGTGTAACATGGGGAATTAAGTTGTTTAAACGAATTTTTTTACTTTAACTTCGATTTGTTTCTATAAATTAGTATTTCTGAATGTGTACATTTTATATTTTACAATTCGTACTACAGGAATACTGAACCACTCTACTTCTATGTACCTTCCTGTAAAGAAGAGTCTGCGAAAATATTCTTGCAGTGCAAACGTGAATTCAACATCACAAGCTGTGTTTCTGCTGAATTCTCGTATTTCCATGTTGACGTGTATTTGATCTTCTGATTTAGGTCTTCTTCTTTTAATACACGAAGATAACATTCAAAATTCAAGAAGCACTTACGAAATGAAACCACGAAATAAGGTAAGTTTGTTTTCGATGTGTTGACAGTGATATGCTTTTTCTTAGTGTCAGTAACTTGACTTCTCCTTTTCAGGTCCCCGCCCACTGTCCCGTGCCTCATCGAGGCGGGCGGGTGTAACGAGGAAGGATGTAAGATTCATGTGTGTTCACAGAATAGTAATATGCGTTACAAGAGCGGTATGTTGAAGTTTTCATGTTCTAGGAAAAGTTTGAAAAAGCGAAACGTAGTTGAGCTTTTTTAATTTCCGAGAATTGAAAGAAAACATACCGCTCGTGTATCGTTCATTATTTTGTGCGAAGATCGTTTATTACATACCTGAAAGAGAAATTTCTAATTAGTTGCAATGAAATCTCCATCTTGGTTTCTGTTCAATGGCGGCAATTTTGCAAAACAAAAATATCTATCTTCAACATTGTTGCTTTAAAATGTTTTCTGTGTTTACTATACTCCAGCAGGCCGTGATATACGTCTGTCTCCCCCCCCCCCAGTCTATGATGAGTCTGTAATCTTGTTTATTTTTTCACGGCTTCCTTAATGTTACTTGCATCACGAATGCAGTAACTTTAGTGGAGTTGTAGAGTTTACTTAATTTTTGCAAATATTTAAAAACAATAATTAACAGTGCAATTTAGGTGAAATTGCAGTGGTAAGTTTCCAATTTATAATTATTACTATATTGAACGTCTCTAAAAATAATATGTTAAAAGTATAAAGCAGTAAAATCAATATGTCACTTAAGCGGTAAGAAGAGGGAAATTGTTGTGTGTGTTAGGTTGGGAATACTGAATGTGGAATTTTAGACTTTCCGCGGATTGGTTTTGTACGGAAACCGCACGATCTCGCACAAATGAATTAAAACTGTAGCTATCTGCATCCTTCCTTGGCTAAACGGGACGGCCTTGCAGATTTACGATATGTATTGGGAAATTCCACAGTGCTGCAGAGAAAACTGTACGCTATTGCAAATTTGCACTCTGGTTTGGTCATTTGACAACAGTTAAATTGATGTTTATATTAAGCAAAGGAAATGTTTACAGTTGTGGTTTGCCGGACTTTGCTTCAGCACGCCACCGACACTCAATTATCAGCAATGAACTGGGTTTTCAGTTCGGTACATCCCACAACTGATTCACTTGTTCCTTGGCAGCCGACAATTTGAAACGCCGCCACTGTTGTAACTCAGGCGGTAGCGCGTTTGCCTGCTGATCGTTGGCTGCTCTCGGTCATGGGTTTCATTCCCGTTTGGCTGATTAGCTGGATCGTTTTTTCCGAGGTTTTCCCCAACTCAAAGTGAGTATCAGGTAATAAGACTCATGCTCGGCATCATTTCACCAATTTCATCACGATAACTTAATAGTTTATACAACATTGTTAAATAACCAGTAAAAAATACCACTGAACAATGGCTGTTGCATTCGCAACAACTTTCCCTGCTTTGACTAAATGAGTAACTTTGACAAACTTGGAGTTCTCACTTCTTCACTTTCTCCATACTGTGTACAGAAATGAGAAATACATCCTTCAAATTTCAATTTCAGCAGCGCTCATCTTTGAACTTGACAGGAGTATAATTTAAATGCTGTATGTTTTAACTGTTACAGGTTTTACTTTCACTGATGCACGTCTGAAATATTAACACGCCACTGATGTCTCAAGCGACACCTGAAAGCCGTCAAGCTGCATGTGTCTACTAGCTCCCTGCAATGTATGAAATATCGGAACTTCATTGATCTTAAAGTCCTTCACACAATTTCAACACCAGAACGCCAGTGATGTCAGTTTTGAAGTGAAGATTTTTTCAGCAGGAAAGTCTGTTAATCTAATAAGGTATGTTTCTTAAGGGGAGAGGATGGTATTTTTTTGGTGAAAAATGAGTAAATTTTCAAAAAAAAAAAAAAAAATCTTTAAAATACTCTGTCATATATGTCGAATGCATAGCATAACATTTTGTGGGTATTTGTGTCCTTATCGGATGTTGAGTCGCTATTTTTAAACTTCCTGCGTTATGGATTTTTAAATCACTCGCTCACTTTTATTGTTGTTTCCGGTAAATTAAATTTAAAAAAATGTTCTTTGATATGTGTGGAATGCATTGCATAACATCTTGTGGGTATTTGTGCCCTTATCGGATGTTGAGACGTTATTTTTAAACTTCCTCCGCTATGGATTTTTAAATCACACGCCCCGTTTTATCGGTTTCCAGTAATTTTTTTTTTTTTTGCTACATTGCCGGATAAAAATGGATATAATTTCTGAACTATTAATGATACATGCATGAAATTTAGAACACACATTCTTTAGACTATTAGGAAACTTTTCTCTGTAACAGAATTTTGTTACTTGATTTCATTTTAAAAATACGTCCATTTGTTTGCAAGAAAGGAAATCAGAAAATTGTTATTAAATTTCAATTATTTATTTTACAAATGTAGGGACCAATATCAAAATTCTGTTACAGACAGTTTGTAGAACATGCTTTTGCAAATATATTTCAAAAATTGTTTGAATCTATCTTTACAAACGGTTTAGATATATCGGGTTTAGTAGAGTACAATCCTGCATTAGGTTTTTTTTTCAAATTTGGGCCCCAATTAATTTTTTGTTTTCAAAATATTTATATCTGGTTGAGTTGCTACGGCTATGAGCTCTCTACATACAAAAAATTAATATTTTACACCAAATTGGAAAAAAGTTTTAAAAAATACCATCCTCTCCCCTTAACTCTTAAATTGACAACAGGTCAATAGGCCATATGCTAACAGAAGAATAGAAAAAAATTGGTATGAAAATAAAAATTTCACAATACTGTAATATTGTAGAACATATAAAATATGGACATTGCGATAGTTTTCTTTACGGTCCGACAAGGTTTAATAAACTAGTGTGAGAAATGAAGTTTTGCCAATTTAAGGTTAAATGTATGATAATTCTACGATAGCCTCCTACAGTAACTAAGGTTTCTATTAAAGAAAAAATTGAATTAAATATAAATATTCATTTAGAATTGATTAGGAGGCCGATTATTAAACCCTGGTTGGGACGGCTATCAAATATCTGTGTGTGATTAGTAGAAGAAAGAAAATTAGGCTAATTCACGAATTCCTATTCCAAGATTTATTCTGTGATCGTACAACTGGGCCTTTAACGACTTTAATGGGATATGAACCGCTTCGCCATCTCTTCGGCAGGTTGTGAACTTTCTACTGTTACGAGAAGAGAGTTCAGTAACACGTCGACAGATGGCAGATATGAGAGTCTAGTTTTAACGTTATGGTCGATAGCAGGGAAGTGTTTGACGCCAAATGTTGAGTTAGTTTTGAAAGTTCCTTTCCGTACGACAAGAGTTTAAAAAGCCTAGTACGCTCTGCGTCCCCGGCCGCTGAACACTTGAGTTCAAACCCCGGCCCGGCGGGTACGAAAGCTATTCCCCATCTACAGTTAAACTTAACATTTATAATCCAGTCATACACATACGCAAAACACCAAATTATTAATCTCTCTTATTCACTTGTTTATTCATATCTTGGCTATGACGTCCTTTTTTGGGTAATTCTACCCATGCAAATGGGGTATTTATTGCTCAAAAGAGAATTATGCGACCCATCTTTAAATTTAAGAGTATTGATTGCCTCACGTAAACCGTAACTATTTTAAACAATATAAAATGTTAAAATTTTCTTCCATTTAGATTTATACTAGTGGCTTGTGCAGCAAATGCTGCAAACTAAGTTCATTAGACGTCCAAATAAACATTTTTCAGATTTATTTTCAATGAAGAATACCAGACATTCGGAAAGTTATTTGCTTCCATAATAATGAAAGATACTCTCTCTCGACCCAATACTGAAGAGAACCACGCATATAAATATCTACACCACACCGCCATTAAATATATGAAAAAGACCCAACGCCACTTGATTAATAACTATAAAAATATTTGATTTTTAATAATATTATTACCTTACTAAGTTTTATAACTTTCAGTAACATTCTGTATACTATATATAGGCTACTATATAGCCGTCACTCAGTAAAATATATAAATCAAAATCTAATTTAAGTTATTCTCTACATCTCCTTATATAACCCAAAAACTTTTCACTTTCATATCATCAATATAGCATTAATATATATAATTAATGAAAAATAGTCACATCACGGCATTAACTACAATAATATTTCATTTCTAATGGTAATAATGTCATCAAACCACCTCAAGTTTTGTAGTTTTTAATATCCAATTCACAGCTGTACCCAGAAAATTACACACCATAGAATCGAACCTGTAAATTATTTTTAGTAAGTTAAGTTTTTAATAACCAATTTAATTTGAGCTCTAAATATGTCAGCATTCTTGCAGATCATGGCCTTCGTGTAATATTGTCTACTGTAGTATGAGTTTTGTTTTATTCTGAAATGCAACACGGCCGACTTGATGCTCGCTTCGCTTCTCCTTTATAAAAAAAGCGAAGGGAATATCAAGTCGGTCGTGAATGCTATTAGCTAGTTCTCAAAAGTGACGACAGATGGATTTTGGAAAATAGGACAATTATGTTTAAAAATTGATATTTCACTGAAAACTACTATTTTTCCGAAAAACTTTCAGTTCCAAGCTTCAAAATGAGGGATCATTTATTAAAATCCGTCCAGCCGTTTTCCCGTAATTTCCATTACCAGTTCAAATTATATATATATTGAAATGCTTAATTTTCTTTAAACAGAATGAGAATAAATACAACAAAAATTCAGGTTTTCATTTTTGTAGCACGCGAAAAAGACTTCCGGTCACTGTCGAAAATCATCAACATAAGAAATATGAAAAATCGCTTACTTATACTTATACTTATCTTATGGTGAGTTGCCAGACCTAACGCGTTGCAAATATTTAATGGAATGTGTTCCACTATATTTATTTATTATTATTTTTTTTGTTTCCTATTTTTATTATCTAAATCGTGTTTATTTATCACTTAACGCTAATATGTATCCCACTGTGTTGTTTTTTTGTTATTATTAATCTATTTTTGTGTACATTTTATTCAATTGTCGGGTTCTGGTTTAATTATGTAAATCCTACTTAATTGTAATCTAATACTAATATGTATACTAATGTGTTTATTTTTATTTTTACTGTGTACATTTTTTTATTGAATTATCGGTTTCTCTTTTTATGTGATTCGTATTTGATTCTAACAACATTAATATGTATTTCACTATGTTTATTTTTATTTTATGAGGTAAATTTTATGTAACTACCTCTTTTGATCTCATTATGTACCTGAATTGTATCAGTATGTAATTACTTAATTCCGATCCAGTTTTATGTTCAACTATGTAAGCAAGTTTTAATCCTGGTTGAGTATAAGAGAAGTCCTTACGGCCTTAACTCTGCCAGGTTAAATAAAGCCATTATTATTATTATTATTATTATTATTATTATTATTATTATTATTATTATTATACTGGTAATTGTATGTTTATAATAAGTTACCGTTGGAGATACAAACTTTAAACTTATACAAAATGCGTCAGAAAGAACGGATGGATTTCACATGGCAAGAAAATTGTAAAAGATTCATCAAATCAAAAATTTATTGTTATCAACATATTCAATTAATACATGCAGTTTATTTATGTAAAACAACATAATCCATATGATGTCCTTGGCTTTCAATACAGGCATCGAGGCGTTTTCTGATGTTCGCCATCACTTTCATCAGTCATAGCTGGTGCAATTGCCACGATTTCTTCACGAATCGCTGTCTTCAGTTCGTCCAGTGTATGTGATCGATGTTTACAAACTTACGCCTTCAAATGGTCCCAAAGAAAGAAGTCGCAGGGCGCGATATCTTACCGTAGCCTCGGACAATCTCAGTGCAATAGAATTTCGTCCAAGTGATTTCTTCTTTAATGTTGAACCTGTGATACGAAATGAAGCCACCCACAGCAAAATTGTATTCCGAGTTGGAATCCTTCAGCGTGACATCCGATGTCGAAATGAATCCTGAGTGGCGATCACAGACTCTTCATTTTCAAAATGTCTCTACGATGAAAGCACGTTGTACACCAGACCAATACCATGTTCTCAACTGAAACTGCATTCTATGGCTGACCCAACAGTCGTGATCCCCCTTACTATATCTCTCTCCTCGTTGCATATCGATAATTTGAAATCCATCCGTTCTTTCTGACGCACCCTTTACAAAATTCGAAGTGAAGGTGAAACAGATTTTAACTGATCAGTGTTTTTATTCTGTAAAAGAATTCTTAAATCATAATATAGTATTTACTACTACTTGATATGTCAATTAATTTTAATCTAATCTATATTGTATTTTAATCTGTTTTTTTTTAAATCTGCACTGTATTTTCACCATTGTTTTAATGACTTCTATATCCATGTATATCGTAATATATTGAATAAACAATCAATCAATCCATCAATCTAGTCCACACCTGTGGAGTAACGGTCAGCGCGTCTGGCCGCGAAACCAGGTGGCCCGGGTTCGAATCCCGGTCTGGGCAAATTACCTGGTTGAGGGTTTTTCCGGGATTTTCCCTCAACCCAATAGGAGCAAATGCTGGGTAACTTTCGGTGCTGGACCCCGCACTCATTTCATCGGCATTATCGCCTTCATATCATTCAGACGCTAAATAACCTAGATGTTGATACAGCGTCGTAAAATAACCCAATTAAAAAAATCCATCAATCTATGCTATCCGTGAAGACGGCCCCATGGATATATTACACAGGTTGTTTGGAAAAATAGTTTAAAACTTTAGAAGCTTTCAGAAATTGATCCACATATCTTACAGTATCGGTCCAGGTGTCATTTTAAAGGACAATACATCAAGTTTGACTCGTGTAGTGTCGTAGTACGAAATTCACCATAGACTGTATTGTGCATCAAAATATATGTTCGAAAATTTCTCATTCCGCAGATTGACGAAGATAACCAAGGTAGACGCATTCACTACCAGCAAGATTGGGTACTACCTCACTACCGCTTCGAGCTACTTGATCGGCTTTTCCCAGGTCGTTGGATTGGTCGTACAGGGCCAACTGCATGGCCACCTCGCTCACCAGATTTCACCCCATGCATTTTTTCCTTTGAGGACTCGTCAAAGATAGTGTTTGTTCCTCCTTCATCTGTTCATCTCGCTGAGCTGAGAAATCGATTTAATTTCGTAGATGCAGAAGTGACTCTTGATCTATTGGCTCATGTGTGGCAATATGTTGGATGTCTGTCATATCACAAACGGTAGTCACATCGAACTACAATAACTGCTTGGTAGAAACTTGTTGCATTGTTCTTTAAGATCACATCTTAAACATTTCTGTAAGATATATGTGAATAAATTTCTAAAGACTTCTAAAGTGTCATTTCTGAAACACCCTGTATAAGCAAGTGCCGGAAGCTTCCATTTAGAATTGAGCATGGGGTATAATGTTTACATTAAACTCGTTTTTTATTCGTATGAATATTGACGTATTTTGGCTTTAGCTGGAATGACGTGTAGACGAAAGTTTTCGTTTCAGAAAAAGTGTTCTTTCCTCAGGCACCAAATTTGCTGAATTGAGAGATATTTCAGAACTGAAGTTACTAATATGTGGAAAGACTGATCCCTGTTTCTCACTATTTCACGGAAGTGTTCTTCCTCGAAATGCTGGCTCCATTAAATAGCGTTCTAATGGTGCTGAGAACTATTACTGATAACACTAGTAGCTTGCCTCCCTCTTTTCCTGGAACGAAATCCACAATTACTTTTCTCTTCAAATTTTACACGGAAGATCATGAGTAGACAAACAAAATGTCAAATCGCATAATCATATCAAATTGATATAGCCTATCCATCAATTGTACTTATTATGAACATATTGATAAATATTGATATTAGTTCGGTTTTCGTAATATAGATAAGCACACTTGTGGTTGGTATCTGCACATTTTCGAAGTAGTTAACCGTACAATCCCTGAAGTTGGTAGAAGTGTGACAGTTACATGTGATGGACTTATGGAAGGATGGATAGTTGGAAAGACGAATGGACGAACCATTGAGTTAACAGGACGATTGATTGATTGATTTATTTATTTGGTTATTTATTTGGTTATTTATTTATTTGGTTATTTATTTATTTGGTTACTTATTTATTTGGTTATTTATTTATTTGGTTATTTATTTATTTATTTGGTTACTTATTTATTTGGTTACTTATTTATTTGGTTATTTATTTATTTGGTTATTTATTTATTTGGTTATTTATTTATTTGGTTACTTATTTATTTGGTTATTTATTTATTTGGTTATTTATTTATTTGGTTATTTATTTATTTGGTTACTTATTTATTTGGTTATTTGTTTATTTGGTTACTTATTTATTTGGTTATTTATTTATTTGGTTACTTATTTATTTGGTTATTTATTTATTTGGTTATTTATTTATTTGGTTATTTATTTATTTGGTTATTTATTTATTTGGTTATTCATTTATTTGGTTATTCATTTATTTGGTTACTTATTTGTTTACTTATTTTGTTACTTATTTGGTTACTTAGTTGGTTAGTTAGTTATGTACTTAGTTACTTAGTTACTTACTTAGTTACTTAGATACTTAGTTACTTACTTAGTTACTTAGTTACTTATTTAGTTTCGTACTTAGTTACTTAGTTAGTTACTTATTTATTTATAAACAAACGTGCAAATAGGTTAATTAAAGGAGAAACATAACGAATTACGGAACAATGCACGAACTGAAGCTTAGGATCTTGCGTGTTTTTCCATCCCCGTTGGTTGATAACTAACGTGTATTAATTGAAATAATTTTAAGACATCTAGCTCAATTCAGGAATTTTTAATTGAAATTTCTTTAAGTTGGATATTAGTTGAACGCGATTTCATGTCGCTTGGTATACAAAAATTGGCATATGGACATTTGACTACTCAATTTTATGGCGGTGGTAACAAAACGTAAATGTGTTTAGTTGCATATCGTCGTTGTCCCTGCAATAACTTTACTCCTATGTGACACATTTCTCGATTTTCATATTTTTTCTCTATTAAATAATTTAAATAGTGATACAGCAAATATTAAAATCTCCTATTTGTAATTATATTTCTTTCTTTCGAAAATGGTCCACACCTGTGGAGTAACGGTTAGCGCGTCTGGCTGCGAAACCAGGTGGCCCGGGTTCGAATCCCGGTCGGGGCAAGTTACCAGGTTGAGGTTTTTTCCGGGGTTTTCCCTCAACCCAATACGAGCAAATGCTGGGTAACTTTCGGTGCTGGACCCCGGACTCATTTCACCGACATTATCACCTTCATTTCATTCGACTCTAAATAATCTAGATGTCGATACAGCGTCGTAAAATAACCAAATAAATAAAAAATCTTTCGAAAATGTAAGAATTCACAATTCCCTATGTACCGCTGCCGTAGGATGAATTAATGTGTTCTTTCCTCCTGCTGAAAAATTGTATATTTTGTACATAGGAGTTATTGCATGAGCAACGACGATATAATTCTAAGAGTTAAAAAATTATAATTTAGTGTTAAATTAGACAATTTGGATCGAAGGAATGATTAACATATTGAAGGAAAATTTGATATATTAAAAATAAATATTATACAAAAGTAATATTTGAGGAAAGATCATATTCTATAGACGAAAAACAGTCTTTCTATCATCTTTCGAAAATACTCAATGTCTTGACAGCTCTTTACACTAAAGTACTTACACTATCATAAAGAATGAAGGCTTACATGATCAAACATTATTTACACTATTATGCACTATTTGCAAAACAAGTAGCTATAGTATTATGAAAGAAAATACCTTGCGTTACAATCCATAACACCGTGCATAATCTTAATAGTGTAAATAATGTGTGATCAACATAGACCTACATTCTTCGTTATAATGTAAATAGGTCTAGTAAAAATAGTGTGTTCTAGTGTACACAGTGTAAGTAATTTATTTATTTATCTAATGGCTAGTACATGATATTTACTATCATTGACTGAGCGGTGAAGTAACGGTCAGCGTGTCTGGCTGCGAAACCAGGTGGCCCGGGTTCGATTCCCGGTCGGGGCAAGTTACTTGGTTGAGGTTTTTTCCGGGGTTTTCCCTCAACCCAATATGAGTAAATGCTGGGTAACTTTCGGTGCTGGACCCCGGACTCATTTCACCGGCATTATCACCTTCATCTCATTCAGACGCTAAATAACCTAAGCTGTTGATAAAGCGTCGTAAAATAACCTACTAAAATAAAAATTGACTGAGCGAAAAAGAAGAAAGTGGTGAACAAAACTACGGATTAAGTAATTGAAAACATTCGGGCTCTGGCTTCCCAGTAGCGGTCGACTTCCTTGGAGGATTTCAGAGCAGGGCATTTTGCAAGATGTCTATCCATGTCTTCCCGTTGATGGCACAAAATGCAGGATGCTGATGGAAGGATGCTAAGACGATTGAGTGTTTACCCAGGATGTCATGTTCAGTGTTAAGACAAAAGCTTGCAACTGCTAGTCTTCTGGGTCCAGGAGGTATATCCTTCAGTAATTCCCTACGTTGTTGCAAAATGTTTACGTTCAATTCTTGTTGGTGATTATTTTTTTTGTAGTTGGTTGATACATTGTTTTATGCTCGACCATGCCGAAATGTAGTAATTATACACCTGTAGCAGTCCTTTAATGCATGTCATTAAAGTACACCTACTCATTAAAGTACAGGTGTTTTCAGCCAATGACAACTCAGCTTACAGGTGTTCAGCCAATGGCAAGTCAGCTTTGTACCGTTATAAAACCGCAAGTATCGATTATTCTCGAATATGCAATCGAAAGAGAATTAGCGAAAAGTCACGGAGGCTGGAAATCCAATACTGTCGCAGAAGGTTATGTTCTTTTACTATAATAATTAGCGGTAATTGTAAATAATATTCAAATAAATTCAATTTGTCATCTCGTTTTTCAATGTCGAACTCAATAATCAAGGTTATACCAAGTTTAACGGGATTACACAAGGTCAATGACATTATTGTTCCTCGGAAAAAATCAATACTTTCGCGTCTGCGCACATCTCACAATTCACGACCTAGAACAAGGTCACTTCCGATCTTGTCAGATACAAATAAAATGTATACATCTGAATAATTTCAAGTTAGAAATATGGTCGAGCATAAAAAGTCGTACGAAACTTGCCTATAATGGTAATTAAGACGCTCGTATGAATATTATGAAACTCACTTGCGCTCGTTTCATAAACATCCATACTTGCGTCTTAATTACTATCATTATAGGCTCGTTGCATAGTGTACTATTACTGAACTAAATGACAAAGGTTTCCGTGGGTTTATTTTGAGATTGGCACCCTTCTTAGCTAATGTGTCAGCCTGTTCATTCCCATGTAGATTACAATGTCCTGGGATCCATTGTAACACAACTGTTTTGCCATGTTTTTTTAAAGTTGCAAGTATTTTTTGACAATTATAGATTTGTTCTGTGAAGAAAATAGTCGTTTAGTAAATAATTTAAATTGTAAATATTAGTGTAATTTTGTAAGTGGTTCATGTTTCGTTCTGCCGACTTGACGAAACAAGAATCGCGTTAGCCGTCAGTCAAGTACATACTTCGCTTACTAGTTAGTCTTGTAGCCTCCTATAAGAAAAAACATTGGTTTTATAGGCTTGCCTAATCTATACTAATAATAAATCTGTAGCCGAAATTTTTCTGGTAATTTTCGATTTTCCAAAAATAATTGGTCCTAAAATATACAATTAACCACTCTGAAACCGAAAATCGCTTTTTTGAAATTTTTGTTTGTATGTCTGTCTGTCTGTCTGTCTGTATGTATGTTTGTTACCTTTTCACGCGATAATGGCTGAACGGATTTCGATGAAAATTGGAATATAAATTAAGTTCGTTGTAACTTAGATTTTAGGCTATATGGCATTTAAAATACATTATTTAAAAGGAGGGTTATAAGGGGGCCTGAATTAAATAAATCGAAATATCTCGCTTATTATTGATTTTTGTGAAAAATGTTACATAACAAAAGGTTCTTTAAAAATAATTTTCGATAAGTTTTATTCCTTGAAAAATTTTGATAGGACTGATATTTAATGAGATAAATGAGTTTTAAAATTAAAATAACTGCCATCTAAGGCCGTATAATGAATTAAAAAAAATGACTTCGTCTATAAGGGGCCTTGGACAGCAACAATCGAAAGCTATGAAAGATAGCCTACAGATAATGTTTCTGTGTTTGTATGAAGTAATATCAGAAGCTAAATTAACCGATTTGTATAATTAATTATTAATTCACCATTGGAAAGTGTAGTTTCTCTAGATGGACATAATGCTATAATGTTATTACAGTAACTTCTGAGTGAATCGAGGACAGGTAAGATTAAAATAGCTTCTTATGCACAGAAAACTTGATAGGCTATTCTGTACATTCGTTTCCTGTATTTCCTAAAATAATTTTTATGACCAAATCAGTGGTCTCTGGATCAAAATGATCGCATTTTAATTATGCAAATATAATTTAAATTAAGTAACATAATAAACGATTTATCCTTATATCAAACACGAATGTTCCCTGGATCAAATGTCCTATTTTAATTATGTAATTACTTTATATTTATTTCTAACGGGTGCAGCGGAGCTCACGGGTACGGCCAGTATATTGTATAAGCTATGTGGTAGATGTGTTGCTATGGCAACTGGAGTAGCCCCATATGCCCAATGCTTTTTTCTTTAGGACAAAGTACGCTAGTCATCACCATGGTGATTCTTCAACATATTAATTTTTTTGATATTTTTTCCAAATTAATTTAATTTCTCAAGTATTTTCTCCCCTTTCAGCTTTCTAAACACAATTTTACTCCAGAGCAATTCTTCACTCGTTCCTTGTAACCACTTTCTTGCACATTTATCGATATTCTTTAAAACTTTTCTTTGTTTGACACTTCTTCGTGATTTCATAATTCCAAATCTTGTCCAATATACTGTAAGCTACTGTTTTCTCATCTCTACCGAAATTAGCCTGGTTCCTTTTCATCAATTTTTTTCCATCTGTGAGCCTACATTTCATTTCGGGAAATAATCCAGATTCCGACAACACGTTAGAAATTCAACAATTGTGAATTTGCCACTAGGGAAATCTGCGTACACTTGTTAACAGTCTATCTGTCTGCCGGAGGTTTGTGGGACGGCCTCGCTTGTACAGTGCATTCCAGCCTGCTGGCTATCTAATCGTGCCGAGCATGGGAGTTCAATTAAAAACGCATTAAGTTGTAAACGAGGCTTGACTTCGTGTCCGTCAGCGCCTCGTGAGGCAAGCGTGCAAGAGCGGAGCAAGTGTTGCGCTGTGTCCACCCCTCGACACGGGAGACCGAACCCAACTCTTTTCACGAATGTAACACATAATTAAATAATTTGTATTATATTTTTAAAAGTTTCATAATAACTTCAAGTTACTTTATGATGTTCAGAATGTTATTACTGTGTTTACATTTTATTACATTAAACTGCAGAGCGTTAAGCGGCCCAGCACTGCGACCTTTCAAGATATATTTCGCTAACCCTCATGCTAGGCGCATTCCCAAACCCACACAGGCTGACTATACTAAGGTTCGCTGTGTACCTAAGTTTCGAGCAGACAACCAACCTCGTCCCTAGGCCAGCCCCCTCTGTGCGTCGCCAGCCGACATTCCGGTAATGCTGTGAAATGTTGACGGAACGGTGTGGATGCCTAATAATGGGAAACGGGAGAACCCCGAGAAAAACCCAAGTTGTCCGCCACAATCGTCAATGAGAAATCCTAGACTTAACCGGAACTTGAACCCGAACCGCCTATGTGACAATCTGAAGGTCTGACCACTACGCCAACCACAGAATGTCCACCGTTGTGGAGTAACCGTTAGCACGTCTGATGGTGGGTTCAAATACTGGTTGGTACAGTTAACTGGTTGGGGTTTTCCTTCAAAACATTAAGGCAGAATTGCTGGGTAACTTTCGGCGTTGGGCTCATTTCGTCGTCATTAATTCGCATCATAATCATCATCCACACCATAGCCTGGGTTAAGTTTACGGTGGGGTATGCTGTACTTGTACAAGAGCGCGGCCCTTCGACTACCCATTCGTTCATAGAGTAGGAGTGGTAAGCACAATAAGCCTCAGGCTGCAGTGCAAGCTTTTGGGTCCTCCTCTGTGCAAGAAAGAAAAAGTTACTGTAGGAGACGGGATTTGAACTTAGGTTTCCAGCATGGGAAACCGACGCTTTAACAGTTTCTTTAACGATGCATTCTCCCGAATAAATTGACTCGTAGATATTGAATATGATTAAAATCCATCCAGTAGTTAAAAGAAGAAGAAGGTGAAAGAGGAGGAGAAGAAGGAGGTGAAGGTGAAGGAGAAGGTGAAGGTGGAGAAGAAGGTGATGAAGGAGAAGGCGAAGATGGTGAAGGTGAAGGAGAAGAAGGTTAAGAAGGTGAAGGAGAAGAAGAAGGTGGAGGAGAAGATGAGGGAGAAGGAGAAGAAGGTGGAGAAGGTGAAGGAGAAATTTAAGAAGGTGGAGGAGAAGAAGGTTAAGGTGAAGGAGAAGAAGAAGAAGGTTAAGAAAGTGAAGGAGAAGAAGGTGGAGAAGATGAAGGAGAAGAAGGTGAAGAAGGAGAGGGTGAAGGAGAAGGAGAAGGTGAAGGAGAAGTTTAAGAAGAAGGTGGAGGAGAAGATGATGAAGGAGAAGAAGAAGGTTAAGAAAGTGAAGGAGAAGAAGGTGGAGAAGATGGAGAAGAAGGTGAAGAAGGAGAGGGTGAAGGAGAAGGAGAAGGTGAAGGAGAAGTTTAAGAAGAAGGTGGAGGAGAAGATGATAAAGGAGAAGAAGGTTAAGAAAGTGAAGGAGAAGAAGGTGGAGAAGATGAAGGAGAAGAAGGTGAAGAAGGAGAGGGTGAAGGAGGAGGAGAAGGTGAAGGAGAAGTTTAAGAAGGTGGAGGAGAAGAAGGTTAAGGTGAAGGAGAAGAAGAAGGTTAAGAAAGTGAAGGAGAAGAAGGTGGAGAAGATGAAGGAGAAGAAGGTGAAGAAGGAGAGGGTGAAGGAGAAGGAGAAGGTGAAGGAGAAGTTTAAGAAGGTGGAGGAGAAGAAGGTTAAGGTGAAGGAGAAGAAGAAGGTTAAGAAAGTGAAGGAGAAGAAGGTGGAGAAGATGAAGGAGAAGAAGGTGAAGAAGGAGAGGGTGAAGGAGAAGGAGAAGGTGAAGGAAAAGGAGAAGTTTAAGAAGAAGGTGGAGGAGAAAATGATGGAGAAGAAGAAGGTTAAGAAAGTGAAGGAGAAGAAGAAGGTTAAGAAAGTGAAGGAGAAGGAGAATGTGAAGGAGGAGAAGATGAAGGAGAAGAAGGTGAAGAAGGAGAGGTTGAAGGAGAAGGAGAAGAAGAAGGTTAAGAAAGTGAAGGAGAAGAAGAAGGTTAAGAAAGTGAAGGAGAAGATGAAGGAGAAGAAGGTGAAGGAGAAGGAGAAGGTGAAGGAGAAGGAGAAGGTGAAAGAGAAGTTTAAGAAGAAGGTGGAGGAGAAGATGATGGAGAAGAAGAAGGTTAAGAAAGTGAAGGAGGAGAAGATGAAGGAGAAGGAGAAGAAGTTGGAGAAGGAGAAGGTGAAGGAAAAGGAGGAGGAGGAGAAGGTGAAGAAGAAAACGACGACTCTGACAATGTTCTTGAATTTCGCTACTTCTGATTTCTAAACTCTCAGTGGACGCCGCTTTCTTTTCATCGGTTTTCAAACAAACAGTGTAATTATTTCAAATTGTCAACGAAGCTCGTGTAGTACACACTCGGCCACGCGTGGTTGCCTCGGGGCACATGTCCTGCTTGTAGTGGCGGAGGTTTCGAAGAACATCGACAGATAACACGCACCGTGGTCGTCCAGCCGTGCTAATCCGATTTGTAGCGGGGGCGGGACGGATGCAATTAGAACGCGCAATCAGTTTGCACGTCACAAATTAGAAAACGCTGACAACTCGAGGTCGATGTCCCGCGCCAAGTTGTGGGCTACTGCGAAGACAGAACACTGTTACGCTGGGGTTACAGTTCGACTCCAAATTCTGCCACGACATTAAATAGAGGAGGAAATTCTGGAAGATCCACTGTTGTGGAACAACGGTGAGCACTTCAACTGTGAAACGAGTGGGCCCGGGTTCAAATCCTGGTTGAGACGGGTTACCTGGTTGAGTGTTTTTTCGAGGTTTTCCCTTCAACGAATTGAAGCAGAATTTCGGGGCAACTTTCGGCTTTTTTTTTTGCTTGGTTATTTAACGACGCTGTATCAACTACTCGGTTATTTAACGTCGATGGGATTGATGATAGCGCGATGGTATTTGGCGAGATAAGGCCGAGGATTCGCCATAGATTACCTGACATTCCCCTTACGGTTGGGTTAAACCTCTGAAAAACCCAGCCAGGAAATCAGCCCAAGCGGGAATCGAACCCACGCTCGAGTGCAACTGCGATTCGTCAGGCAAGCGCCTCAGCCAGAGGCTCTTTCGGCGTTCTTGGACATCGGATTCATTTCGCCATCATAATCACACTTCTTCTCTCTTCATCATCGTCTCCGTTTTTCCCACATGTTTCGGGCTTGCTCAATTGTAGAGTCGGCTGCGGACCGTCACCGAACTTGGGCCCCGTGTTATGTGGTCATTAGTTGCTGGTGGTAGTGCTATATACCGTGAGCTCTCCCCTGGCTCATGGTAGCTCGTGGGGCTAGGTTTGATGCACCGCGGATGCCTACGTGGTAAGGTAAAAGGATTATGTAGATGTAGAGGAATTCAGAGGCAGCCCGTAGGGGACTGTATACCGCGGGGGCCTTAGATAGTTGCAGGTAGTATAACAGGCCTATCCAAGCGGCCTAAGTGCGAGAGCAGTCCCCAGCCAGTGCCCCTCCCCTGAAGGGGAACTAGCCTACTATAAAAGATACACGTCCCAGAAATTCCGAATTGACTTTCCGGGGTAGAGAGCCATCCCACAGATTTGAAACTCCAACACATAACTGATGAATTTTGACATTTTCCATTACAAAATGTATTGTGATGTTGGAAAAACATAGGCTATACAGTTCTAGATTTCTTGGAAATATACGTTTTTGGTGATAATGATATCGAAAAATATTTTTTAAACTTGCCGTCTCTATCTATGGACACAGTATTACTGGCTGATGGCAAAGATCACATAAAATTAGCTCGAAAATTGATCTGTAAAACTAAACACTTGGGTCATAATGTCTCTTTTCTTGACTATTTCCCGGATTAGACCTATTGTCAGTTCCGACGTCACGGTTATGACATCTTGGTACTTTTATCTCTTCTTTTGTCTCTCTACATTTCACTTTCGCAAATGTATGTAGTTATAGACCTAAGCTATTTTGAGAAATCTGAGATCTGTCATTTTGTGTACGTCTTTTATAATTTATACATACATTTTTAATTTGCATCTTTATTTCTCGTCTTAATGTTAATTAAATTAATATATATGGATGGTTGGATGGATGAATGAATAAAAATAAATAAATAAATAAATAAATAAATAAATAAATAAATAAATAAATAAATAAGTAAATAAATAAATAAATAAATGGATAAATAAGTAAATAAAATAACAAAGAAGCAAACAAAAATTAATGAGTGAATCATTGAATGAATAAATGATTCATTGAATGAAAAAAAAATGTTATGTTTTATTTAACGACGCTCGCAACTGCAGAGGTTATATCAGCGTCGCCGATGTACCGGAATTTTGTCCCGCAGGAGTTCTTTTACATGCCAGTAAATCTACTGACATCAGCCTGTCGCATTTAAGCACACTTAAATGCCATTGACCTGGCCCGGGATCGAACCCACAACTTTGGGCATAGAATGCCAGCGCTATACCAACTCGCCAACCAGGTCGACTTGATTGATTGAATTAATGATGGAATGATTGTATGATTGATTGAATAAATAATTCATTGATTGATTAAATAAATCATTGATTTAACAATAAATAATTGATTGATTAAAAGATTTATTGATTAAATAAATGATTGATTGAATAAATAAATAATTGATTGATAAAATAAATGATTGATTAAATGATTTATTGATTTTAATAATAGATCGATTGAATAAATAAATTATTGATTTAGTGATTGATTAAATAAATGATTGATGAAATAATTAAATAATTGATTGATTAAATAAATAATTAACTAAATACATAAGTCAGTAGATACGTACGTAAATAACTACCGGTACATGAATGAATGAATGAAAAAAAACAATCAAAGAAACAAGCAAATAAATAGATGTATAGATAGAGAGACAAATAAATAAGAAGATAAATAAACAGATAATGAATAGATAAAAAATAAATAAATAAAAATAATGAATTACTTAATAATAAATATAATAACCATTTTTTTAAGACTAAGACTTAATATACTGCTATTGCATTAATAGATAAATAAGAAAGAGAAGAATGCCTGCGTTGTGTGTCAGGTCAGGCCGTGGCTCGCAGAACCCTCTATCGTCATCATAATCTCGTTAAGCCCCGGGCCTTCCAATTTGCATTGGTTAGTCACCCTCGAACTGACTGGGGTTATTTTTCTGGTGTTTGCATTAAAATTCATTGAGCTGGTTGTAGTGGGTTATGAAAGCGACGCGAAATCCTGTTAAAGCGGCTTCTGAATGGACAGATACGAACCGAAAAATGAAACTCTCACGGACACCTGGAAGAGCAACGTCAGTCCAGGTCCGGACTTAAAGCATGCATTAGATGCCTCTGAGAGATACTAACATTACTAGAATTACTAGCATTACTAAAACTACTAGCATTACTAGAACTACTAGCATTGCTACAACTACTAGCATTGTTACACCTACTAACATTGCTAAACTACTACAAATATTAGCATTATTTCAAATACTAGCATTACTAAAACTACTAACATTGCTACAAATATTAGCATTACTAAAAACTACAAATACTAGCAATATTAAAACTACTAGCATTACTACAAATGCTAGAATTACTACAAATGCTAGTATTGCTACAACTACTAACTAACTACTAGCATTGCTACAAATACTAGCATTACTAAACTACTAGCATTGCTACAACTACTAGCATTGCTAAAACTACCAGCATTACTACAAATGCTAGCATTACTACAAATGCTAACATTGCTAAAACTACTAGCATTACTACAAATACTAGCATTACTAAACTACTAGCATTGCTACAACTATTAGCATTGCTACAAATACTAGCATTAGTAAGACTACTAGCATTGCTGCAACTACTAGCATTTCTACAACTACTAGCATTGCTACAACTACTAGCATTGCTAAAACTACTATCATTGCTACAAATGCTAGCATTACTACAAATGCCAGCATTGCTACAACTACATACATTGCTAAAACTACTAGCATTGCTACAAATACTCGTATTACTAAACTACTAGCATTGCTACAACTATTAGCATTGCTACAAATACTAGCATTAGTAAGACTACTAGCATTACTACAAACACTAGCATTGCTAAAACTACTATCATTGTTACAAATACTAGGATTACTAAAATTACTAGCATTACTACAAATACTAGCATTGCTACAACTACTAGCATTGCTACAACTATTAGCATTGCTACAAATACTATCATTAGTAAGACTACTAGCATTGCTACAACTACTAGCATTTCTACAACTACTAGCATTGCTCAACTACTAGCATTGCTAAAACTACTATCATTGCTACAAATGCTAGCATTACTACAAATGCTAGCATTGCTACAACTACAAACATTGCTAAAACTACTAGCATTGCTACAAATACTCGTATTACTAAACTACTAGCATTGCTACAACTATTAGCATTGCTACAAATACTAGCATTAGTAAGACTACTAGCATTGCTACAAACACTAGCATTGCTAAAACTACTATCATTGTTACAAATACTAGGATTACTAAAATTACTAGCATTACTACAAATACTAGCATTGCTACAACTACTAGCATTGCTACAACTATTAGCATTGCTACAAATACTAGCATTAGTAAGACTACTAGCATTGCTACAAATACTAGCATTGCTAAAACTACTATCATTGCTACAAATACTAGCATTACTAAAACTACTAGCATTACTACAAATACTAGCATTGCTACAACTACTAGCATTGCTACAAATACTAGCATTTCTAAAAGTATTAGCATTGCTAAAATTACTAGCATTGGTAAAACTACTAGCATTGCTAAAACTACTAACATTGCTACAAATACTAGCATTGCCACAAATACTAGCAGTCCACACCTATGGAGTAACGGTCAGCGCGTCTGGCCGCGAAACCAGGTGGCCCGGGTTCGAATCCCGGTCGGGGAAAGTTACCTGGTTGAGGTTTTTTCCGGGGTTTTCCCTCAACCCAATACGAGCAAATGTTGGGTAACTTTCGGTGTTGGACCCCGGACTCATTTCACAAGCATTATCACCTTCATATCATTCAGACGCTAAATAACCTAGATGTTGATACAGCGTCGTAAAATAACCCAATTAAAAATACTAGCATTACTAGAAATGTATGTATATGTTTATTTACACTCCAAATGGGGAAATGCGAGGTGGCTGTGGTAACTAATTACAGTCAATGATGACAATTTATAATAAATACAATTAATAATAAAAATAATAATACTACTAATAATAATAATAATAATAATAATAGTAATAGTATAATAAAATTAACAAGGAGCATCCTAATTAAATGAAGCACGATCACTTAAAATAACATTTAAAGTAAATCTAATTTGTATCTTAACCCTAAGTTCGAAATAAAACCCAGGAGTATGATATGTTCATACCTGCACAAGTACCTTTCAACACTACACTCATTTCGCTGTCAACTCACTCACTGCACTGGAACTACGACACATTTCACTGATTCTATCTTGATCTCACTAACACTTCAAAAACATTTCACTGTTCAAATACTTTGCACTGTCACTATAAACTACAAAACTTCACTGACACAAACACACTCCACTTACACAACACATTTCACTGACACAACACACTTCACTGATACAACACTTCAAATAACGAAACATCAATTACACTCCTTAAATTACACCCTTTAAGTACTAGCACAAGTACTACTTCACAATTGCTAGTATTGGTACAATTGCTGGTATTATTACAATTACTAATGTATCGTGATGATATATAAGTAATTTAAAATTAGAACGTGGTAGAGTTTTATGCATTCAAAGTGATGTGTTGTCGTCCTCACTTCCTGAAGAATTGATCAGCGCCGTCGTTCCGCTGTTAACTGGTAACCCTGACAACAGGCACAGTTTAACTGTTGAAATTACCCCGGTAATTTGTAGTAACGCAGATAACTGCAATCAGCGCTCTAGCGGGAAGCTGTTCCTTGTGGCAGATGTCGTAATTAATTCACGAAACAGAAGCGCATCGCAAAAACGTAATCAGAATTTTAGCTACTCCCCTCTGCACAAGACAGCATCAGTCTGGAGGAATGAGGAATTTGCAGGGGAATAAACGACCTGTGAAAATACGAATACTCTATCCTTCTGTCCTTAGTCCTGCGAAGATTTTGAACTATATTCCACATACCTACACATTCTCGCGAGCCATGTGATTAGCAATAAAGGACATACACATCCAGTTGCAATATGAGATACTGACATCTGGTTCGATTTTTGTGGGGCTTTTCCACAACAGAAATTTTATGGTCAACGTCGGCCTCGTTTTGCCTACTTTAATCTATCTTAAAAAATTCTATTGACGCTTCATAGCCTCGCATCACACACATTGTTTTAAATGATGTTAAAAACACAGCGAGTTCATTTTTCATTCATAGTCTTCTATCCAAAGGACAGGTCTTTCACTGTAAAACCAGCATTCTCCAATCTTTCCCATTTTCCGCCTTTCCTCTTTGTCTCCGCATATGATCCATATATCTTAATGTCGTCTATCATCTGATGTCTTCTTCTGCACCGAACTCTTCTTTCGTTCACCATTCCTTCCAGTGCATCCTTCAGCAGGCAGTTTATTCTCAGCCAGTGACCCAACCAATTCCTTTTTCTTTTCATGATCAGTTTCAGCATCATTCTTTCTTCATTCACTTTTCCTAACACAGCTTCATTTCTTATGCTTTCTGTCCATTTCACACGTCCCATTCTTTTCCATATTCTTTTTAGTCCGAACATAGGGTTAAGATACAAATTAGATTTATTTTAAATCTTATTTTAAGTGATCGTTCTTAAATTAATTTAGGATGCTTCCTGTTATTGTTATTATCATTATTATTTACTTACTTACTTACAAATGGCTTTTAAGGAACCCGAAGGTTCATTGCCGCCCTCACATAAGCCCGCCAGCGGTCCCTATCCTGTGCAAGATTAATCCAGTCTCTATCATCATACCCCACCTCCCTCAAATCCATTTTAATATTATCCTCCCATCTACGTCTCGGCCTCCCTAAAGGTTATTATTATTAATATTATTATTATTATTAATATCAATTACTAATTATTTATTTATTATTATTAGTATTATTATTCATTATTATTATTAGTATTATTGTTAATTTATTATTAATTGTCATTATTGAGTGTAATTAGTTACCATTGCCACCGGGTGTATAACCCATTTGCAGTGTGCATACATACATACATACATACACACACATACATACATACATACATACATACATACATACATACATACATACATACATACATACATACATACATACATACATACATACATACATACATACATACATACATACATACATACATACATGCATACACACATATATTTCAAATGCTTCTAGTCGCTTTTCTTCGCTTCGTTGTAATGTCCATGTTTCTGCCCTATACATTGCCACACCCCACACAAAGCACTTCACTATTCTCTTCCTTAGTTCTTTTTTCAGAGGTCCACAGAAGATGCTCCTTTTTCTATTAAAAGCTTCCTTTGCCATTGCTATCCTCCTTTTGACTTCCTGGCAGCAGCTCATGTTACTGCTTATTGTACACCCCAAGTATTTGAAACTGTCTAAGTCTACTGTTATTGTTATTATTCTCATTATCGTTATTGCTTGCATGGCATACTGCACTTGAATGATCTCATCAATGTGACATGAAGTGTTCCCAGATTTCTCGAATGTCAAGGTAGTAGATGGTTGTAGCTATGTCGTAACAGTAGTGGTAGTGATAGTAGTATTGGCGGTCGCATTATTGGTACTACTAATAATAGTGGCAGTAGTGGCAGTAAGCCACCGCCGTAGCTCAGTCGGGAGGGGCGTTTGACTTCTGACCCATAGCTGCGCTCGAGTTTGGGTTCGGTTCCCGCTTGGACTGGTTACCTGATTGGATTTTTCCGAGGTTTTCCCCAACCGTAAGGCTAATGTCAGGTAATCAATGGTGAATCCTCGGCCTCATCTCATCAAACACCATCTCGCTATCATCAATTCTGCAGTGCTTGGGAAAAGCGACACAAGTCAGTTTCCACAAACCTTTTTTGATAATTTATTGACAACTTACGGAACATTTGCTCGCTTGGAAAAAAATACATAAGTATTCCTCCCATCACAATGATTCATACAGAAAAAAATCAAATCGACAGAAACCAGTGTAAGTTGTCAATAAATTATCAAAAAAGGTTTGTGGAAACTGACTTGTGTCACTTTTTCCAAGCACTGCAGAATTGTAACGCTAGATAACTCAGTAGCTGATATAGCGTCATTTAAAAATAACTAAAAAAATTGTAGTGATGACAGTGGTAGTAATGGCATTGGTGTTTGTCTGGTAGTGATAGTGGCAGCAGCAGTATTAATATTATTATTATTATTATTATTATTATTATTATTATTATTATCATTATCATTATTATTATTATTATTATTATTATTATTATTATTATTATTATTATTATTATTATTATTGTCACTATCGACAAGGCTGTCATGTCTTTTAACTCAGTTCTGAAAACACAAACCTCTGATATCATCCACTTTGCACCTTGGATAGTGCTCTTGCATCTTCCTTTTTCTGGGATCGAACCTGGAACCTCGCGAATACTCGTCAGGAGTTGAGCAAGGAAACAAAAAAGCTGGTAGGCTTCCCGCCCTGCACATCTGTTTGAGATCGCACGAGGCTAAGAGAATCTCGTTAGCACAAGACTCAAATTACTTTATCATAATCGTGAGGGACACTCCCAACACCTGCCGGGTTTACTTGGCCCTGTCTTGCACGCAGCCCGCCACATGATTTATTACAAACAGTCCCGGACACGACAGCAGAGCCTGCGAGGTAGCGTGTTGTGATGTGGAGGACTGGTCACTCCCGTTCCCTCTGTCTTGTGTGTGATGTCACGTGAGTAAGGCGAATTTAAGGTTTCAAATAATTTTCAACTCTTCCTGAAATATACGTACAGGGCTATTCAGAAGTTCGTGAAACATTTTAAAAATTCATAATTACTAAACTACACAACGGATAACAAATTACTTTACACTAGAATAAAGAGAAACTCTCCAAGTTTTGTTACATACCTCACAGATGCTCAATGTGTCCACCTTTGCTAATACGGCATACATCCATGTGGTATTCCATCTCGCCCCATACACACTCCAGCATATCACGGTTGACCAGAGCCATGGCATCTGTAATATGGTGGCAAAGTTCCTGGAGATCAGCGGTGAGCGGAGGCACATAGACAATATCCTTCACATATCACCACAAGAAAAAGTCTCGCGGCGTTAAATCCGGTGATCGTGGTGGCCACTTCATTAACGCGGCATCTTCTCGTCCTGTGTGTCCGATCCATCTCTGTGGCAAATTTTGCTTAAGATACTCTCGCACATTGTTGTGATAGTAACAGGGAGATCCATCTTCCTGAGAGATGTAGCTAATCATTGCTGTCTTCATTCAGCTGAGGCATCAGCCAGTTTTGTAACATTTCCAAGTAAATCATCCCAGTGACGGTGGACTCTACAATGAAAAATGGCCCATACACCTTCTCTTTAGAAATCACACAGAAGACATTCACCTAGGGAGAGTCTCGCACGCTCAATGATTGCGCGGGAAATTTGAGTTTCCCATATTCGCACAATATGCCGATTCACTTTTCCGGAGAGATTACAACTTGCTTCGTCGCGATGAGCAAGTCGGTAAAACCGTCTACTTCAAATCTTTTACGAGGTCCTTGCATATTCCAACATACAAAACGATTGCTCACGTTTAGTAAACGTCATTTTGCCATTATTGATAACTACTGCCACCTAGCGATAAATCATGGCAACAAAGTGCGGGCTTTTCTTATTTTAAAAAACTTGGAGAGTTTCTTTGTCTGTCGACATGTCAATTTACATGATATGTTGCGTACTTTATTTGTTATTAAACTTCAAAATGTTTCACGAACTTACGAATAACCCCGTATTAAATTTTCTGTATCTGGTTGTGTAACCTTTTGCCTCTCAATTTTTAAACAACAGGAGACATGTTTTTACAGAGTCCTTCGTATAAGATGTAACTGGACGTACAGAAAAGCTGTGCATGTGTGCAATTCACCTCAGTCCGTTGTGACCTATTGCAGGGAATACTCATTCTACGTAATGTACTGCAAACTATTGTCTTACCCTGTTGATTTCACAACAGTGAAGGGATTACTCATTCGTGCGTAGTAAAGTGTAAGCTATTATGTTTATATTATTATTATATTTATTATTATAAATTGTTATATTATTACTATATTTTTATTATTATAAATTGTTATATTACTATATTTATTATTATAAATTGTCATATTATTATATTTATTATTATAAATTGTTATATTACTATGTTTATTAATATAAATTATTATATTACTATATTTATTATTATAAATTGTTATATTATTATATTTATTATTATAAATTATTATATTACCATATTTATTATTATAAATTGTTATATTATTACTATATTTATTATTATAAATTGTTATATTATCACTATATTTATTATTATAAATTGTTATATTACTATATTTATTATTATAAATTGTTATATTACTTTATTTATTATTATAAATTGTTGTATTACTATATTTATTATTATAAATTGTTGTATTATTACTATATTTATTATTATAAATTGTTATAGTATTATTATATTTATTATTATAAATTGTTATATTATTGTATTTATTATTATTAGTTGTTATATTATTACTATATTTATTATTATAAATTGTTAGATAACACTGAAGGGACTACTTATTCGTGGTCGTTTTCACTATGAGTTTCTTCAATGTTCTTGCTTGGAATTGAATTTCTATGTGTCCTCACAGCGTTAGCAACGACAGGTTTTCTGTTTTTTGCATGTGTGAAATTGGTAAAGGAATTAATTTAATACCAGCATTGGCTTGTTCTCATGGTCAGAATTGGCCTATTTGTTCCATTTCCATTATAGTAATTTCGTTATATAACATAGGATTTTGTAAAAGTAGTAACGGAAGGAGAATGAAAGTGATTCTAAACCGAATATGAATGATGTACGTTGCTAGGTTACAGACAAAACAATCGAATGATGGATACTGCTATTATATAGCCAACACAATCGGATCACGGTGATAGAGAAACGTCTAATTACCATAAGTTTTAAATTTTATTTCACATAAGAACACATGTAAATATATAAAAATTTATTTTCATTAAATAATTTTCGAAAAAAGCTCATTCCAAATTAATCATCACCTGAATGTCCAGTGTTGTTGCATAGAAGTGACAGCTGGCAAATTTTTCTCGGAATTGCCTATCTGTGGATCCGTGGAACTGTGGTCTGCTCCTCACCATAAGCGATAAGAGCTGTCACCACTAAAAAAATTGTACTGTAACTAACACACATAACGATGAAAGAGTAATGGAACGGAGAAAAATTCTCTCCGGCGCCGGGATTTGAACCATAACGAGTGCACCTCAGCACATGTGTGGACTTCGGTCCTACGTTCACAGACATCTATGACGTAGTGCAGAGGGCGGCCACTAGAGGGAATCCAAGAGCTGGAACTTAATCAGAGACAATTCTGTCCGACGCCGGGGTGGTATTCGGTGTGGCTTAGTGGATAAAGCATCAGCACGTAGAGCTGAAAACCCGGGTTCAAATCCCGGCGCCGAAGGGAATTTTTCTCCGTTCCATTACTCTTTCATCGTATGGTGACGCAGTATATCTGCATGGAAATATCATATGTACTTCGGTACATTAAAAATAATATATATAATATATATATAACACACATAAACATTGATGTATCATTTAGGAGTGCCTTGTTAGTTATCATAACGCTGGTTCAGGAAGCAATTATAATTTGATAAACATCAGCTGCCCCTGTTTTAATTTCCAATCATAATCATGTTTCTCAATGGCCAGAGCGCTCTTTTTCCCAGTACAAGGCAGTGTTTCGCGATAATCGTCTATCATTTGTGATGGACAACTTGAGGATGAATCTCATTGTGTACTGTAATTCCTCAGCAGTTGGCGAGACAGCATAATTTATGCTGGTGAGTACTGCTTATTGTTTATATTCACATAAAATGATTGAAACATAATTAAATATTTTTCCTTTTCTTTCACTTATTTTCTCGATTTTTAGCACATAAAAATCGGAGCCTTGTTCATAAATTTTACAAATATTATGTTATAGAACAGATTTCTTATAATAATCACAGTGTGACTGCCCTACTTCATCGCTATCATACTGGCTAAACAAATTTTTAGTTAAGTACTTGGCTTTGAAACCCAACCAACTTGTTTGCGTAATCAAGGCTGTACGGCACGTTTACGGCCGTGTTAACGCGATAACGGTGCAACTGGTAATTAATCCACCAAACTTAATAAATTCAGTATAATTAGACTGTATTTAATTCCAGAGTGGCCCATTTTTCACGTCCTAGAGCGCGAGGCAGTTTCTTATACAAACAACCCCGTCACTGACCCCACCAGGCCTTCTTACTGCCAGGCATTGCTACGATTTCAAAGTTCTCCAAGCAAAGAACTTAAATCCTCTAATCTTTGTCTTGCTTGAACAAAAATTAAAAAAATAAAATAGGCTAATAGATGTCATGTAGATGACAAAACTTTCTCTTGTTTAACTCGCCTGACAAAAATTACTTAATTATTTAAAGGAGACTGGCAGTCTCCTTTAAGCCAAGCAACAACGCGGTTCTATCACCTGAACCAGCCGTCGTGGTAAATAGTCACTGAAGATGGAGAAGCATCTCCGAAACATGTCTGACTATTACTAATTTCTTTAATAATTATATTATATTTATTAGTGTTCATATAACTGTAATATATAGCCCACACCTGTGGGGTAACGGTCAGCGCGTCTGGCCGAGAAACCAGGTGGCCCGGGTTCGAATCCCGGTCGGGGCAAGTTACCTGGTTGAGGTTTTTTCCGGGGTTTTCCCTCAACCCAATACGAGCAAATGCTGGGTAACTTTCGGTGCTGGACCCCGGACTCATTTCAGCGGCATTATCACCTTCATTTCATTCAGACGCTAAATAACCTAGATGTTGATAAAGCGTCGTAAAATAACCCAATAAAATAAAAAAATAAAACTGTAGTATATAATCTTTAATGTTTCTTATCAGATCTATGAACACTGTATAATTGACCTAATATATGTGGTTTATCTTTAGATATAAGAGAAAACATTAATAGCATAGCGATGATGATGATGATGATATGTATTTATTAACACTACACTAGGGTATATACCCGGTGGCAGTGATATAAAATAATATTACAATAATTATATTAATGAGATTTACAATAATTACTGCAATTGAAAAAAAAAATATACGTAAATTTACTTCTAACTATAAATAAATAGATGCAATAAACCTAGGAATATAAATAAAGAACTATGCTATTGTGAGCTTTATTAGTTACAACAATGTAATTAATTCGTCACAACAATAATTCCTTTCTACAATTCACCTTAAACGCTCTCGTCAACAATTGGATCTTCACTCAACACAGTATTCGTTATAGCACTCCACCGACGACAATGACAATTTACTTGGACTATTACGCACAACAATGAACTGTTAATCTTAACTAATATTTACAAAGCACTATTTACAAATCAGAACTACCAGTTCTCAGTTCACAGTTCTTCTATCTCAGTCACTCGAGTTCACAGTATCTCGAACCACAGACCTTCAGAGACAGTTCACTGTACTCGAACTCGGGTCCCTCCAACTGCGGTCCACTGCACTCGAACTCAGGTCCCTCCAACTGCGGTCCACTGCACTCGAACTCAGGCCTTCGGATGCTGACGCAGATGCGGACGCACACTCGAGTCGAACTCCGGCACACAAGTCTGGCTTGCTTGCTCTGGCTTACTCACTGACTGAATAACTGAAAACTCTAAAACTGCTGTCGTTCCTTCGCGACCGTAATTTATAATCACAGCGACGTAGCCTCGAAGGTTCCACCCGTCTCTAGAGATGGCATTCCAGAGAAATCCAGAGCCCTCTCCTCTCTACCAGCACCAGATGCGCGCGCAAACTCGTCGCGTGACGTAATACACCCTCTCTCTTCTCTCCACCGCGCGACGTCACTCAATGTTCCGTGCAGCCTGTGCGATCTGCTTTCATGCGGGACGCTGGTCGTGAGTTCGATTCTCACGTCGCTGTCACACTATAATAACGCCTACAATAAGCAAAAGTGAACCTAACTTATAAGTACTTCTATTTCACCCAACTGTTACCAGCTTAATTACATATCACCTTAATTAATTACATATCGTCTTAATTAATTACATATAAACTTAATTAATTACATGACACAACTTAGATAATTACACTGCACCTATAACTACATATTCAGTCCAATCTTCTCAACCTTTCCTTAAATGTATTGATTTTGAGAAGACCACCCTGAAAGATTGCTGCAGGTAAGCTGTTCCAGTCTACTGTTGTGCCGTTAACAAAAGAAAATTTTGTCACATCCGTTCTTTGTTTTCGGCATTTAAACTTCCTAATATGATCAGCCCTGCCTAAGTATGACGGTGTTACTAATCTAGCACTGATGTCAGTCCATACTTTGTGTCCCATTTGTGCCTTAAACAATGGTTTTTCGTCGTCTTGATTTGAAAAATTCCAACCCTAAGTCTTTTACTATCTCTTACCATGTCCCTTTCCCATTTTGATATATTTTGCTGCCTTGCATTGGACCTTTTCTATTGAATCGATTTGGTTTTGTCTGTACGGATCCCAACCTAATGTTCCATATTCCATAATTGGGCGAACAAGGCTTTTGTACTCTAATTCTTTTGATGATGATGATGATGATGATGATGATGATGATGATGATGATGATGATGATGATGATGAAATTAATAATTGCTCGTGACGGGTGTAATTGAAGGTAGGAGCGGGAACAGAGTTTTCCATTTAACTGCACGGAAATTGCCCGTAGATTGAAAGTTCCCTATTGTTACAGCCACCAACAGAAACCACTCGGTAAATTGAGTGTTTTGGTAGGCTGGCATCTGCTCTTCTGAATCTGAACTCGACAAATTCTCTCATTAAAAAATAAACGGTCCAATGGTGGACTTCGGAATAGATACGATTTATTGTATACGGTTCTTCGTTAATAAAAAGTGATGTAAATAGATAACTCTGTTCATTTTTTTATTACTGACAATGAGGACGGAAGTAATAGGATCTATCAATTTGCAGCATTCAGTTGTCATAGTAACGAGTTCATTGAGTTGAATGTTTCAACTCGTTAAATCGTATTATCGATGCCTGAATATGAAAATAAATGTAGTTTTATCTCTGGAAATTCTAACTGCACTTATCCAATAACACAAAATTATACAGGGTGTTTCAGAATAACTATTCCTATGATACGTGATAGAGGGCACGTAATTATTTATTATTATTTATTTAAATTTAAATATACAGAATACAGAATATAATCACAACAAGAGAAACAGAAAATAATATAATCAATGTAAAAAAGAGATACAGTAATATTAACAAAATTTGAGGACCGAATGAGCAGCGCTCGTGTTCGGTCGCAATTCAGATATATTATTAATATAAGAGAATATACAAAATAAAATAAAATTAGAACTAAAATTAAAATTACAGCTACAGTGAAATTATATAATTTAATATATTAATAGAAGGGGAATATAGAAAATAAAATAAAATAGGAACTAAAATTAAAATTACAGCGGCAATGAAATTATATAATATAATATTAACATAGAGAAGAATAATATCGTACGTGAATAAAGTAGGACAATTTATGAAAAATATATATTCCAACATTATAGAATACAAATATAATATATGCTGATTAATTCATACACATAGGCTATAAATTTATTCAGTCAAATTGAAGACATTAACACGTTTCTAATTTTCTTGTTATATGTTAGTGGGTTACATGTTAGAAGTTCTAGGTGTAATTTAGCATTTTTTTTCGTAATAAATTAGTGTTCGAAATGTTTCTGTATCGAGATGTAAAGATCTGAAAGAAATAAGAATTTCAAAAGGAACTGAATATGAAAAATAACATATTTATTTAATTTTTATGCCTATACAGTTATTGAAATATTATAAAAATGGTTCTGAACAATTTTAAGAACAATTCAAAATTACAGTTGATCGTGAAACGAACGGGTCCGTGTTCAAACCCAGGTTGGGACAAGTTACCTGGTTGAGGTTTTTCCGGGGTTTTCCCTCGACTCATACAAATACTGGGTAACTTTCATCTCACTCAGACGATAGATAGACGTTGGAGTTGATAAAGCGTCGTAAAATAAATTAAAAACAAATCGGCTATGTTTACACACGCAAGATAATGATTGAGCGTCGAAATTTTCGAAACATCTGTGAACAATTACGAAGATTATCAAAAGCAAATAATTTTTCTGATAGAAGTTATTTTGTGGTACACAACGAAAACACAATTCAACTTTAATTGTTTCCATGGTTACTGGTATACCTGAAACAAAATATTATTAAAGACAGCCATGGCGATAATAAGGTTAATTTCGATACGAAAGCATTTCTAGACATTAGATTATAAAGAAAAAAATGTTTTATTGCATGCTTCTATTACATCTGAAAATTAGAAGTAGTTATTCTGAAACACCTTGTATATGAACAGTGTTTTTCAGCTGCTTTCGTAAATATTTCAAAGTTTTCCAGTGTAGTTTTGAATGTTTTAGTAGCTTGTAACAAAATTCAAAGAGACTGGTTATATTATTATTTTTTTATTGTACGAAGGAGATCCCAAAGGCTAGCATCGCAGCCTCGAACGCGTTTATTATCCCTATTCCTCCTGAACAAGATGTTGAAATCCGAAAGGCCGGTTTCTTTGTATACCATCATGACTAAGCTATATAGTGCTATTTAAAATCAGTATAATTAATTAAAAGTAGTGAAAATGAATGGCATGAAAGTAATGAAAACATTATGAAAAAAATAATATAAAAAACAAAAGAATTAATATTAATCATTAATTCTTTTTATCTCATAGCCTCATCTGTCGTAAAATTGTTATGAATGATAGCCCATAACAAAGAAACAAAATTACAGATTTTTTTTTTTCCAATGCCACCAGTTTGGCATTTGACATTTCTGACCTCTCCTGTCAATGACTTATTTGTGTCCCACTTCCGAGGTTGATGCGCCTGGAAGGCGGAGTTACACTGCCCCGATGAAATATATTTTTTATTTTAGTAGGTTATTTTACGACGCTGTATCAACATCTAGGTTATTTAGCGTCTGAATGATATGAAGGTGATAATGCCGGTGAAATGAGTCCGGGGTCCAGCACCGAAAGTTACCCAGCATTTGCTCCTATTGCGTTGAGGGAAAACCCCGGCAAAAACCTCAACCAGGTAACTTGCCCCAACCGGGATTCGAACCCGGGTCACCTGGTTTCGCGGCCAGACGCGCTGACCGTTACTCCACAGGTGTGGACCCGATGATATTTCCAGACCATGTACGAAGATAGGAACATTCTTATTTAAGGAAAAAATCAGGTGTTATAACCGGGAATCAAACCCGGAACCTCATGAACTGCAGTCAGAATCTCTGATAAAATTAATAAAAGTAGTGTTATTATTATTTTATCTAAAAAGAGAGAAAATAAATATTATAATTGCATTCTGATTCACTTTTTAATTCTTAAAAGAATATACTTACACCATTTTCCCCTAATATGAACAATAGAGAAAGTATTTGAGATTAACTGATTTCCCATTCCTACAGTGTATAAGGTGAATTCGGCATTGAAAACTACAGGCACATCTCCCCTCTCCTCCTATTTTGCAGTACGAGTTCCTTCTATCATGCAAACAAACTACGTGGGGATAGATTTCAAGCGACAATTCGAGGATGACGAAGACAGATGACTATCAGACAACGTAGCTACCATGTTTGCCGCCGTTGCGAGGGATGTATGTGGCCTTGGAAGATTGTTTTTTGTATAAAAGTGTCGTTGTGATACAAAGTGAAGGTTTTATATAGATTATAACGTTAAAATAACTGTTTTTTCGTGTTGTGTACCATATGCAAGCGTTTGTAAGTCGATTACAACAGAGCAGGAGCAAGATCTTCCTGTCAGCTTGCTGTACGATGAGATTTCTACGTTTCTACAAGAACCGGTGAGTTTCATCCATTATTCTTGCAGTATTCTGTTGCATGCATCAGATTTAATGTTGGAGGAAGGCAGGTAAATTACTATACACAGTGACATGTATGCTTTTATTATGTTATTGATGGTGTATATCTGTGGTTTCAATGTGTGGGTCGCGACCTCCTTGTGGGGGGAGTTGTGTAAGGAGTTGGGGTGGGTTGCGAAATGATTTACAAAATAAAACTAAAAGCGCCTTATTAAAATATATTTATTTTTAAATTTATGAACATGAATATAAAAAAATGTAAAGTGTTTATAAAGTGAAAGGTGAAACGTGTGCACAGTTCTGGTGATTTCGGAAGTGAAAATCGTTGAATTTTTATGGAATTTGTTGTGTAGATGGAGTTTAAAAGTGAAGGATTTTATAGGAATGTATTTGAAGACAGGAAATTTGTTCGAAAATGTAGTAAATAGGGTTTGAAATGAGAGTTGTGTCTAATATAGGTTGAAATGTTGTGTGTTTTTTTTTAATGACAGAAGCAAACATAGTTAGGAACATTAAATCCAGACGTTTGGGATGGGCAGGGCATGTAGCACGTATGGGTGAATCCAGAAATGCATATAGAGTATTAGTTGGGAGGCCGGAGAGGAAAAAGACCTTTGGGAAGGCCGAGACATAGATGGGAAGATAATATTAAAATGGATTTGAGGGATGTGGGATATGATGATAGAGACTGGATTGATCTTGCTCAGGGTAGGGACCAATGGCGGGCTTATGTGAGGGCGGCAATGAACCTCCGGGTTCCTTAAAACCCAGTAAGTATGTAAGTAAGTAAGCAAGCAAGCAAAAAAACATAGGGATATAAAACACACGATACGATATAATTTGAATAACGCATAACTTGTATTCTGGAATAAGCACGCAAAAGTAATGAAACAGAAAAAGTAATAATGAAAAAAACACAGTTTCCGTACAATGACTTCGTTTGTATATCCGCCATTACACTATAGTATTACAGGCCAGTATTGAAAACAGAAACTCACCACTCCGGTTGAGACAAGTTTACCTTGAGATTTATTCCGAGGTTTTCCCTCAACCCATTAAGAGCAAGTGCTGGGTAGCTTTCGACGCTGGATCCTGGACTCATTTCGTAGGCTTTATCACCATCTCAATTAGACGCTAGATAACCACATCAGTTGATAAAGCGTCATAAAATAACTCATTAAAAATATTGACTCACAATGTTGGGAGTTACATCAATGGCTTTCCCAAAACACGGTATGAAATGTTTCATATAAAATAATTTTTATTTCGAAAAGGAGCCAAAAACAAAGCATAGTCTATTAAGGTACAAGGTTGAGATGGGCTGTTTGACAAAATCGAGGCAAAGCCTGAAAAATAAACAGAGCGAGTTTTTTCCATTTCAGAGATTTTGTAATGCATTTTACAAACGTGTATTTTACAGTATTTTTGTACGATAGTATATTTTGAAAATAATATTTTGAAAAATCTTAATATACAGCTTACGTAGCCTACGTTCCAGTATGAACAGCTGACTGATGTTAGCAGTCTGGCCAACGTACAAACTTCACCATCAACTTCAATGTGAAGGAGTAAAAATGATTCAGGCACTTGTAATATTTCGCGTTCAATTGGAATAATTTTTTATTTCTTTTTGAAGATTGAATTGTTTAAATGAAATTCAGTACATTTAAAATGCAATTATTTGTTTTCTATAAATAACATACGGTGTTTAATTAACACTGCCTTTTGCGTATGAATTTTACATGCATTATAGTATACATAGAAGGCAGTGGTTTTCATTACTACACTAGAACAGTTATTTGTAATTTAAACATACTTATGTAGGTTGGCAACTCTGAGTTCAGTAAAATCAACTTTCAACCGCGGTTGCGAATTTTAGTAACAACGAAAAAACACACTATCGTGCAAAAAAATTGTATTCAACTTTTTTGTTTGATATGTCTCAAAGAAAACCGCCTCAATATATATCCTAGTGGCTTGTACAGCAAATGCTGCAAACTAAGTTCATTAGACGTTCAAATAAAAATTTTTCAGATTTATTTTCAATGAAAAATACCAGACATTTAAAGTTATTTGCTTTAATAATAATGAAACATACTCCCTCTGAATGTTTTTTTTTTTACGCCAAATACTTTTTCTTGAACCTATCCACCTTCAGTTTTTGAGTTTCAACGCGAAAACGCAAGTAACAATGTCAGGACGATCAGTTGGTTTTTCATGTGGGAGTAAAGCAATAGCTATTTCAGGTCATTGTGGATTGTAGGTGAAAGTTAAAAAAAATGTCAGGTTTTCTATGCTTTCGAACAATAGACATAGCATCTTGGTATAGCCGCTGCATGTAGAGCTTGATATCATTTTATCCTGCTAAGAGATCTTGCTGAAATGATCAGGAGATTACACAATTTTGTAGGCCCCTTATTTTATCAGTAAGTAATACCTTTTGGTCTTTCCTTAGGAAATTTAATTTTTGCGCTCTTTCGAGCCAATACTGAAGAGAATGACGCATGTAAGTATCTACACCACACCGCCATTAAGTATATGAAAAGGGACCCAATGCCACTTGATTAATAACTATAAAAATATTTGATTTTTAATAACAATATTATTAACTTACGCAAGTTTTGTAGTTATATTACCCGCCACTCAGTAAATTATAGAAATGAAGATCTAATTTAAGGCATTCGCTACAGCTACTTATATAACCCCAAAACGTTTCACTTTCATAGCAATATAGCATTAATATGTATAATTAATTAAAAATAGTCGCATCATGGCATTAACTATAATAATATTTCATTTCTAATGGTAATAATGTCATCAAACCACCTCAAGTTCTGTAGATTTTAATATCCAATACACAGCTGTACTCAGAAAATTACACACCGCAGAATCAGACCTGCAAATTATTTTTAGCAAATCTTGACGTTTTTAATAACCAATTGAATTTGAACTCTAAATATGTTAGCAATCCTGCAGGTCATGGCCTTCGTGTAATATCCTGTTGTTTATTGTAGTGTGTGTTTTGTTTTATTCTGAAATGCAATTAGCTCTCAAAACTGACGAAAGGTGAATTTTGGAAAATAGGAAAAGTATGTAGGAAAACTAACGCTTCACTGAAAGTTACTATTTTTCTGAAAATCCTTGGATGCCAAGCTTCAAAATGACGGTTCATTCATTAAAATCCGTTCAGCCGTTTTCCCGTAATTTCCATTAACAGTTCAAATTATATATTTGGCATATGCCACATATTAATGACATTGCTTACTGTACACTCTCTATAAACAATTTCGAATAATTGGTCCTAAGCCCTCTGATTGAGGTTCTGGCTGATATGTACATCTATCATCAGGCAGTACATCTCACTTGACGATATGTGTCAGAGGAAGAACAATTGCTTGTATGCATCTGAAGCCTGACTAGTGTAATATGTAGCTAGTCGGTGATGTATCCTATACAGGGGGAAAGGAACTGGCTATCTTACAATATTATCTCCTTGCCTAGTTGCCTCATACGTGGTGCCTTCCTAGTATCTCTTGTGAGGTTGAGACCTGTCTTCGGACAGTTGACTAAACAACAACAATTCGTCCTAAGTTACGAAAAATGAGCGTGACATAGTCCTAAGGCAGGCATGTCAATTGATGCCCACAGGAGCAAGCGCGCGCTTTAGAGCCCAGGAGAGCCTGAGCGCTTTACAGCGGAAAGGAAAGAGACAGACGAAAGAGGTGGTATATGCCGCTTGGTCGAGCTATATTCAGGGATGGCCAGCACTGATTCAATAGATAAAGGGAAGAGAACTTATTAAAACTGTATCCATGTTAATTTTTAGATTTCTGAGAAGTATAAGTGCATTATAAGAATGTAAGTTTTAATTTTAATGTTCATTTTCCACAAGTTTAATCTTTTTCATTCAAAAGAAATATTTTCTCAACTTTTCGTATAGAAAAGTGAAATTTTCAGGTATAGGCCTATTTATTTAGTAGCCTTACAGAATGTTTTCGTAAATCTAATATACCGTATATACGTATTACTGAAGATAGTGTATTGAAAATTTTTAAAATATTCCCATGGAAATTGTTTGTAAGGAAATTAATTAACAAAGCAACTACTGTTACATCATAAGCAAAAGATACGTGCCCATGTGTTGTAAAAATGTCAGCTCTATAGCTTCAGCACATTTCGAGAAAATAATTTAATATTCTGATGATAGGAAGTTACTCACAAATATCACCTTAAAAGCATAATGCGATAAGAGTTTTGTTATGTAATATTAGTTACACTTAAAACAGATACAGTACCTAGGTAACTTTGCTTTGTACTGTAATATTGTTTTCATTAGTTTATTGACTACTTTGTAAGGCTAAAGATACCATCAATATAAATTCCAACTTATCATGTCATACTCAATCTCTTTCTTTGGAATATCACTTTTTTTATGAATGATGTGTTTCATCCACTTAATACAGTATAATATTATACTACTACGGAATTTAAGTGAATATTCCTTCTTAACTCTCTATTATGTTATTAAGATTTAAAACACAAGTGCAATATTAAGAAATCAGTGTTAGTACTTTTGTTTTACAGATAATATTAAACAGAAAGAAGCCATATAAAAATAACGACATAAAATTTCACGTTCCGTTTGAAGTTTGTGCACCACTGTTTTCTTAATCCAACAGGTTGCTTATTCATATACACAACCCTTCCTCTTTCCATACTTAGCGCTTGCTGCCCGCGCACGACGTCAAGGTCAGGAAAATGCGCTTGCTTTGACATCACTGGCCTAAGGTACCAGTCATCTTCAGAACCCTTGCTGTTTGTGTTTTCCATCCCTCAATCCCATTACGTCATTCCTGTTTTCCAAACACCTCAGCCTGCTTTGTAGAACTTGCTGCGAAGTGTGCAAAACGACAGAATTAAAAGAAGCCATACCACGCGTGACTTTGCCGAAGACACGTACCGGTATGAATGACTATTGTATGGAAATGGCGTCCACGTAGGCTATTTGCTAAGTGTGGTCTTGTTGTGATCCATTGCCATGGCAACAGAATACGTATTAGGACGGGCTAAGAGGTGTGCGTTACGTACGTCACATGCATACGCAGCAGGCTCTTAACATATTCGCATGTCTCTTTGATTTATATCCTTTGCGATCTTCATGACGAGCCCATTGGACACTGGTTCGATCTCCGACAGGCAATTTGAGTTTCACCTTCTTTCTGTGAAGGAATTTTGGACAAATGACCCAGACAGGCCAAACCTTTATTTAGAAAGGAATAATTTGATGGGATAAAATATTTTTGCGACATTTTTCTATGAATTATGACGTCATCCAAAACACATTCAAATGACGTTATATATTTTTTTTTCATATGATCTGAAAGAACATATATTTTTATATCGTTGTGAATTACGGTATTTGTTGTATTTTGGACATATTTTCACCTTTTTTTGCCACTGAAAAACTGGAGTAAGTAAAATACATGGATTCTATAGTGGAGAGCTAGATCTAGGTTATATTTTTCTATACAGTAATTTGTGCCAATATTTTATTCCGATTTTGTAACAATAAAAGGTTTTCTTAATATTGATTTAACAATAACTAAATATATATTAAACATAATACATTTATTGTACACATATACCATCATTTATTCAAGAGTATAGAGAATTAACCATAATTAATGCAATTAATTTTAGGGGGTTATTCTTTGAGATATTTAAAACAAAAAAAGTTTAATTCAATTTTCCTCGTTTTTGCTTCCTTTTCGAGATAAAAATTGTTCCATATTTAACATTTCATATCGTGTTTTGGGAAAGCTATTGATTTAATTCCCAATATGCTCAGTCAATTTAAGAGAGCAGTGTACTATGATATGAAATGATTGAAATAATTTTAGTTTTGTCCTTTAAATGTGCAGAAATTTAACTTTCCGTTCTGCAAAGGAATTTTACAATTTACATTTATTTTGAAATGAAGTTGAGAATTCAAGATGTGCTGGAGGTGCGATTTTGTATCTATGTTTGTTTTTACAAGCATACGAAAACACACACCCCAGCTCATCCTGTTTGTTTTTACAAACATACAAAAAGACACCCCAGCACAATCTGAGCACTCAACTGAATTTCAAAACACACCATTTTCGACACAATCATGAACACACCCCACCACAACAAGAAAACAGAAGGTAGCGTGGGAACTTTACTAGATTTTGAGCAATGAAATACATCACTTCGGAACTAGTCAGCGAGGTAATTTCTTCATATTAACACAGTAAAGAGTTATAAAGTCAATCAGTGAAACAATATTTATCTTGAAAAAGAAGCAAAACCGAGCAAAATTGTATTAAACTTTTCTGATTGAAATATCTCAAAGAATAGCCCCCTGAAATTAATTACTTTCTGTATGTACGTATGTATGTATGTACGTATACAAGTAGTCCACACTTGTGGAGTAACGGTTAACGCGTCTGGCCGCGAAACCAGGTGGCCCGGGTTCGATTTCCGGTCGGGACAAGTTATCTGGTTGAGGTTTTTTCCGGGGATTTCCCTCAACCCAATATGAGCAAATGCTGGGTAACTATCGGTGCTGGACCCCGGACTCATTTCACCGGCATTATCACCTTCATTTCATTCAGACGCTAAATAACCTAGATGTTGATACAGCATCGTAAAATAACCCAAGGAAAAAAACAATCATGTTTGTCGTAATCTATGCAGGATGGGATTACATGTATCAAATAACCGTGGTGACCCCTAGAATTGACGCCAACGCCTGAGTCAAGAGACGGTGTGGTGATCTGTAAGGTCAAGCCTCGACATCAGAGATGCACGCTGCCTGGCTTTCAACTCGCCAGCAGGTGAGATCTCGCTCCAGGTTCACGAATAGTAACGCCAGGCTGTCGGCACGTCCGGATATGCGTGCGTGCGGGTACGCAGCTGTCTGCACAAAGTAACGGATACGGCACGGGGTGGGACGATCCTCATTCTGTTCCCACCATTTCTTCTTCACCGCCATCTGCATTTTGAAACTTGCATAAATACGGATATTTATGATGGCGGTGAAGCGAATCTTTCGACCCGTACCTTCCTCCCACTCGTGTAAGGGTTGTAACCAACACTAAGAGTGCACAAGCTGAGGAAATCCCTAGTTTTGTGGTTAAAATGGTGCTAGGCAACAGGACTATACAGGGTGTAACAAAATGGTATTCCAAACTTCATAGAAACATTCCTCACATGTAGAGAATGAGAATATGTTATATGACAAACATAACAAACTTTAAATCATTATGCCATCATTAGTATGATACAATGTAGTGTCATCAGCAAATGCAATAGAGTTACTATAAATCTGTGATGTTCGGGTAAAGGGGTATTAGTCATTTTTTTGTCCAGGTGGAATTTTGTTCCCCAGATGAACACACAAGTTAAATTATACAAGTGGTGTGCAAAAATCAAAGAATACAAGCAGTTGATGTTTTATTTGTGTAGAAAATTATTTGTAATATGGGTTCCAAGTTTAATTTTCATTTATCTCCGAACTCATTTTTATGACTTATCTCCCTTTACCCTAACACCATAGAATTATATTTAGGCAGAACATTTATTATAATTAAAAATAACAGAGGTCCCAAAACAGAGCAATCCCACATCCCCATGGAGGCCAGCAATATAATAATAATAATAATAATAATAATAATAATAATAATAATAATAATAATAATAATAATAATAATAATAATAATAATAATAATGGCGGCATTATTTAACCTAGCAGAGTTAAGACCGTAGGGCCTTCTCTTACACTCAATCAGGTTTAAAACTTCCTTAAATAGTAGAACATGCAACTTAATCGGATTTAAGTAATATTACACACTGATACAGCTTACATAATGATATCAAAAGACGCAGTTAAATAAAAATGTAGATGTCTATTGTTGATTCAGAAACTATACCCTCCCTCTCCAAGACCGCAGTGGTCTTTAAGTCATTACTACAGGAGTGGTAAAACAGATAAAAAAAGAAGGTAGGGTGTTATGAAGTACAGTAGGTACATTAATGTTAAAATTCACAAATCTGCTAATTTGATGTATTTGTTACCAGAGGTTTCACATTTCAGAATGTGTGTTAGTGCGAAACTGTATACATTAGAGGGGTTAGGTACAGCTTACAGCAGTAAAATTTTTGGAAATAATCAATAATTTTTTCCTCCGTTACTATATCTTGTACAGTAATGAAAATTGGTATCTGTAAAACACTGTTCTTCTGCTATATAAAATAATATATTTTTAGGATTAAAAATATTTTTTTTTTTTCAAAAATTTACTGTGCAGTGATGAAGCGTTTCCCTCATAACTCATAAACTTGCTAACGTTTCATATTCTCTCTCTTTTATTTTATTGCTGATATCATGTTCTTTCAACTACATCCCTTAATAAATAATTTTCTTTTTATTTTGTGTTAGAAAAAAATACTGATATTCGACCATTTTTAAATGAATTTATTTTTATCAGACAATCTATCAAAGGCAGAGAAGTGATCTTGCATCGTATTGTAGATATGACATGCATAAATACACACAAAAAATCATAACAGAATGTTGGATAGTTTTTTAGTTATGTGGGAAACGCTTCATCACTGCACAGTGAACTGAATTTTGAAAAAAAAAATGTAAATAATTTTTTTAACTAAAATTTTTTTTCATATAGCAGAAGGACAGTGTTTCACACATACCAATTTTCATTATTGTACAAGATACAGTAATGGAGGAAAAAAACGTTGAATATTTCTAAAAATTTTACTGCTGTAAGATGTACCTAACCCCTTAAGAGAACCAGACACTCTTAACTCTAGTTAACCTTTGTAAGTTAAAATGATATGTCATCATTTATGCATAGTTTTATTGCAATCCCAACATTCTCCAATCCATAAAGTCAGAGACACGCCAATCTGCCAGCTCCAACAACAGGGATACAACCCAGCCTACTTCCCTTCAGAATGTTAACCGCATGTATGGAAGAGAGGAAATTTCTCTCCTCCAACTCTAGCAGCATAGGCCTACGCCCTACAGTATGAGTACAGAGAAATCGTATCTTAGCAATCTTTGCCCACCACGCATAGGTCTTCTACCCCAAGGTAGGAAGTTGCCGAGTCGAGTTATGTAGTATAAGTATCCACACATTCTCCTGTGTTTTTTTTCGGCCTGCTCCCATTCTACTGTAAACATATACAGTTTCCATCGCTTGAAAGTGCCATTAAATAAAGAAGTAACAAATACGCTTTTAAAAATTTTGCTAGTTTACAATAGGGTTGAGAAAAGTGTGGCCTACTTAACCAGAATCTAGTGGACTTCTCAGAAGTCTTAGTAGTAGCAATAGAAGTAGCATAAGTAGTAGTAGTAGCAATAGTAGAAATAATCTTAGCATGTAGGCTTGCATGGCCCGTGTCTAATTTATATGGAGCTCCCGGACTAAGTTGTCCCATATTTATTCTGTGTTTAATTTCCTCCCGAGTGTCATTTATATTTGTTACTGTTGCTCCCAGGTATTTGAAATAATAATAATAATAATAATAATAATAATAATAATAATAATAATATAAATAATAACAATAATATAATAAAATTAACAAGGAGCATCCTAAATTAAATGAAGCACGATCACTTAAAATAACATTTAAAGTAAATCTAATTTGTATCTCAACCCTAAGTTCGAAATAAAACCCACGAGTATGATATGTTCATACATTCACAAGTACCTTTCAGCACTACACTCATTTCGCTGTCAACTCACTCACTGCAATGGAACTACGACACATTTCACTGATACTATCCTGATTTTACTAACACTTCAAAAACATTTCACTGTTCAAATATTTTGCTCTACCACTATAAACTATAAAACTTCACTGACACAAACACACTTCTTCACAGATACAACACTTCAAATAACAAAACATCAATTATACACTTTAAATAGTGTGTATAATATACTATCTTCCATTAATAAAGTCCTTAAGCCTATTTTTAAATACAGCTTTGGTTATTGGTAAAGACGAAGGTTTTTAGTGTCTTGGTTGCCTCTCTCATGTTCGAACATTGCAAGACAATTCCTTACTCCCATCACCAGCCGCCACTGGTATTTGTACAGTAGTGGCAAAAGAAACGGACCGACCCTTGTAGCTGATTTCAGAGCCTTGTTCACTCCAGAGCACGAAAGACTGCTAACTAAGACTTTCGTGTTCGAATCCTGCCTGAGAAGGATTTTTTTGTTCCTTATCCAAATTTATTCCCAATACTTTTCGATTGCTGGTAAAATTCATGTTCTGAGAATAATAAGTTAATTAAATACCGGTAGTAAAATATCGCTGCAATCGAAAAGTATTGAGAATAAATTTGAATAGGAAATAAAAAAAGTTTCCTTCCCAGGCAGGATTCGAACCACGAAAGTCTTGGTTACCAGTCTATCGTGTTCTGGAGTGAACAAGGCTCTGAAATCAGCTACAAGGTTCGGTCTGTTTTTTTTTTTGCCACTACTGTACATTGTAGACTGTTTTTGTGAACTTTGTCCAGCCCTGCTCTAGTTTAAAACGAATGCGATCGTCTAAAACAAAGGAAAGATGGGCGAGTTTACGTTTGTATGATATTTGTTTGCATTCGGTTTTATGGAGCTCTTCTGGCAACGGCGAGAATCACCGGATGATAAACCACAGCCAGCCCTTCATTCTTCAGCAGTCGAGATTTTATGTGGATATCTTGACGGCAGAGCATTTTTCATCTGGGGTTTTCAATCCCACCGTCATAAACGTTCAATGATTGGCTACTCTTATCGGATTATGAACTAAAGCATTGCAGAATTTGTTATGCAAGTTTCATAATAATTTTATATGTTGAACCTAATGAAATATTCAATTCGGGACCACTTTTACAATTGGTTATTTTACGACGCTTTATCAACTTCTATGGTTATCTAGCGTCTGAATGAGATGAAGGTGATAATGCCGGCGAAATTAGTCCAGGGTTCAGGGTCGAAAGTTACCCAGTATTTGCTCTAATGGGTTGAGGAAAACCCCGGAAAAAACCTCAACCAGGTAACTTGTTCCAACCAGGATTTGGATCCGGGCACTCTCGTTCCACGGTCAGGCAAGCTAATCGTTATTCCAAAGAACGTAGAACTTTACACTCTTCTTTACTCTTTCGAATTCTGCACACTTCAACACCAAATTACCTTTCGTCTCGTTTCTCATCTATACTCTAACCACGACGTAAATACCAGATCACTTATCTGTGGCACGCTAAGTGTACCTCTTCGTAGAACATCTTGTTATTCATAATCTTTTTCAGTAGCCACCTCGCGACAATGGAATTTCTTGTCACAAAGTATTAGGGCTGCAAGACAATAAACATTTTTAAAAATAGCTTAAGGGCTAGCCTTCTTAGCAATTCACTCTAGTTATACTGACTTGACGGTCACTGACTATATGGTAACTTCTTTCTTTAGACATGCATCCTTACAGCGTTGTATTTTCAAAATAGTATCTCAATAATCTCTTCCTTTTATCTAACATTATTTGAAATATATTAACGTTCTATGTATTTTAGTTTAATTCTGCTACACAGTTTGTATTTAATTGTTTAATTCATAGTTCATAGTATTTTACTGTTTAATTCATAGGTAATTCTTGTATACACGTAACTTTTATCCAAATCAAATTGTTGTATTTTTTGTATCTTGTAGGTTTATGCATATGTATGTATACTTTTTGCTGGTTGCGTGGAAGAGAAAGATCTACGGTCTTAACTCTGCCAGCTAAAATAAATCTTTATTATTATTATTCTTATTATTATTATTATTAGCCACCGGCGTGGCTCAGTCGGTTAAGGCGCTTGCCTGCCGATCTCAAGTTGCGTTCGGGCGCGGGTTCGATCCCCGCTTGGGCTGATTACCTGGTTGGGTTTTTCCGAGGTTTTCTCCAACCGTAAGGTGAATCCCAGGTAATCTATGGCGAATCCTCAGCCTCATCTCGCCAAATACCATCTCGCTATCACTAATCTTTTTTTTTAGTAGGTTATTTTAAGACGCTTTATCAACATCTAAGGTTATTTAGCGTCTGAATGAGATGAAGGTGATAATGCCGGTGAAATGAGTCCGGGGTCCAATACCGAAAGTTACCCAGCATCTGCTCATATTGGGTTGAGGGAAAACCCCGGAAAAACCTCAACCAGGTAACTTGCCCGACCGGGAATCGAACCCGGCCACCTGGTTTCGCAGCCAGACGCGCTGACCGTTACTCCACAGGTGTGGACATCACAATCTCATCAACGCTAAATAACCTCGTAGTTGATACAGCGTCGTTAAATAACCAACTAAAAACATTATTATTATTATTATTATTATTATTATTATTATTATTATTATTATTATTATTATTATTATTATTACCACAAAGGTAGACGCTCATATTGTGCAAAGTTATATCTGCTTTCAAATTTCACTATTTCACTTCTATTTCGCTTTTGACTATGTAACCAACCCACAATTTTTAATTTTCGTTAAACTGGCAATCTCTCTCGGGAGAGAAGCGAAAGTATTTTGTAAATAATGTGATTACTTCATTCAAACGATGATTTTTTTGTCTACTGATTTATCTGAACTACAATTTTAGTCGTGGTTAATGCATCTAATTTTGTAAATTGTTTTGTTATTTAATGATAGTTTTATTGTAAATTTCACTTTTGGTGGCAAACGATAATAAAAAAATCGAATAAACAATTCTAAAGTTGTCACAGCCATGTCATTTGATTGACCTGTTAAAATCGATATATTCTTCCAGTTATTTCAAATGGGCGAAACAAACAATGCTAATTATATAATAACAAATGAAGTATTTGTTTGTCGTTTGTAAAGCTTCCTATTGAGCAACGTTGAACAGAACTTGTAAGATCTCCCACTGCCTCATTAACAAAGTCGTTTCGTTTTCCATTTTGTTCGCGAAACTTTAGTGTGCAGAATAGAATTTTCGGAATGTTAATAAAATTGAGTGTAGATTTCAACTCTCACGATGATGATGATGATGATGATGATGATGATGATGATGATGATGATGATGATAATAATAATAATAATAATAATAATAATAATAATAATAATAATAACAATAAAATGACACTCTGGAGGAAATTAAACGCAGAATAAATATGGGAAATGCGTGTTATTATTCGGTTGAGAAGCTCTTATCATCCAGTCTGCTGTCCAAAAATCTAAAAGTTAGAATTTATAAAACAGTTATATTACCGGTTCTTCTATATGGCTGTGAAACTTGGACTCTCACTCTGAGAGAGGAACATAGGTTAAGGGTGTTTGAGAATAAGGTGCTTAGGAAAATATTTGGGGCTAAGCGGGATGAAGTTACAGGAGAATGGAGAAAGTTACACAACACAGAACTGCATGCATTGTATTCTTCACCTGACATAATTAGGAACTTGAAATCCAGACGTTTGAGATGGGCAGGGCATGTAGCACTTATGGGCGAATCCAGAAATGCATATAGAGTGTTAGTTGGGAGACCGGAGGGAAAAAGACCTTTGGGGAGGCCAAGACGTAGATGGGAGGATAATATTAAAATGGATTTGAGGGAGGTGGGGTATGATGATAGAGACTGGATTAATCTTGCACAGGATAGGGACCGATGGCGGGCTTATGTGAGGGCGGCAATGAACCTTCGGGTTCCTTAAAAGTCATTTGTAAGTAAGTAAGTAATAATAATAAAAAATAATAATAATAATAATAATAATAATTATTATTATTATTATTATTATTATTATTATTATTATTATTTATTTTTCCTGGCAGAGCTAAGGCCGTAAGGTCTTCTCTTCCAGTCTTCCACTTAACCAGCAAACTGTATACATATACGGTCTTACTAATAAACAGTGTATAGTTTTCATACCAGACTTACGCAGAGTTGAGACAGAAAACGTTACTAATAAACCATGCATAAGCGATGGACGTATAAACAGCCTGTACTTTAATGCGAATTGCTTTGCAGTAGTTATATACACGAAACCCCTTGTTTAAGCGTTGTATATAGAGAAAAAATGGCCGCCCCTCTAACAGCTGTTCGTATCGACTGCCATTTTATGATGATGGTTGCCTTGTAACCACAGAAGAACAAACCAAAGAGCACAAAATAATTACAATAACATTGCTGTAGCTTGTACTCTTTGACCAAAATATAGTGTGGTAATCGATTAGAGCCAGTTGTACTATCGATACTTAACACACCACACTAGAGCGCTCTATCGGATGCAATAGAGGACCTCAGATATTCTATTATCTTTCGTAACGAAGTAATGACGAAACTATGACGTAGTTGTGTAACAGTTATACTGTTATACACGACGTATGTAGTGATTATTAGTAAGGAATTTACACACGACTTATAAACGAGCTACTCATTGTATAAGTATAAGAGAGTTAAACGTCTGTATATAGAGTTTTTATTAGTAAGACCGATACTGTATATGAATGAACTTACAAGCTACAAAGAAGACAACAACTTGATTTCGATAAAATTTACGTGTATACAAGAGTTACTTATGAATTAAACAGTAAAATACTATGAACTACTAATAATAATTGAGGATCTATAATGCAGAGTGTCCGAAATGAAACCTACCTATAAAGATATTAAATAATTTATTCCTTAATTATGACACACAAAAACAAATTAGGGGAAAATATTAATCAACTCAACAAGTTCATGTCACCGTCAGTAAATCTCAACATGTCCCGAAACACATCTAACCTGTATTCAATCTCTCTTCATGCATTGTGTAACATCTGCGAAGATACAGATCTTACTGTGTCGACAATCCTTTGACTTAACACTTGAAGGTTATCCACTCTGGTGTTGTAGACACTGTCTTTCACGAATCCCCAAAGAAAAAATCCAATGGTGTAAGATCAGGAGATCGTGGGGGCCATGCAATAGGACTACTACGACCAATCCATCGTCCCGGAAAATGATTGTGTAAAGTTTCAACGACTGGTCCCCAATAATGAGGGGGAGCTCCGTCTTGCTGGAAGGTGAACCTCTTTGGAATCTGGGATAACGCAATTTTCTAGCAAATGTTTCTGTCACTGAACAATGGTGTGCCTATCAAGAGCTGCACGGCCATATTTTTCACGAAATCTCCGCTGAACTGTAACCGGAAACTTAAACTCTGTTAACCAATAACAGCACTGCAGTTTTTCTCGAGGTGTAAATGGAACCATTGTTGAAAACAATCTGTATACACAACAATAGGAATAACAGGTTCGCCAATTTCACAACATGAAAACTTGTTGAGTTTCTCTACATTTTAGTGCAAGCTGACATTATGTAACTTTTATGGATGTCTAGTTAGTTCATTTCTTTATCAGTAGGTTTCATTTCGGACATTGTGTATATTTAAGGAATAAAATATCTAGAGCTTGTTCCCATTGATTTCTTGTGGAAGCAAACAATGAAGAAATTGAGACTTATTATTTTATTACTACTTATCACACATCTTTACCTGATCAGTATCCCATAATCGAGTTAACATAAAAAGAAAGAACATTCTCTCCGATCTTTCTTTTTCCCACCTTTCAAGTTTCAAGAAATCTCTAAGTTGTTGCTAGCATATGACACTAAAAATCTGTAATCAGAATTTGTAGAACGCATGCGTTAGCTACAAGGTCGCTGAGTTCGCAATGCTGTTGACAGTGCAATATCTACTGTCCATGAACTATTTTAGGCAGCTGCAAAAACTAAAATATCCACTCTGTAACACGGGGTCCATGCTTTGATGCCTCTCCGTTACTTGTCCTTTGACAAAGTCAATACTTTCACGTCCATTTCTGTTGAAATAATGAATGGAAAGTGAGAATTCACTTAAACTCTTCAAGGTTTGAAGCCCGATATCCAGCTAAAAGGCTGCGCCGATAAACTATTTCAACGGAAAACCAAGGAAAGCAAGCTGAAATCCCGGGTTCGTGTGACTCTCAAAAGGGGCAGTAAACAGACGTGTTCATTGACTCACGTTTGAAGTTGGCGGCAAAAATGCTTTAAGAGCGGAATAAGCACTTCCTGGCAGTGAACGTAAACTTTCTTTCAAGTTCTCCGATACTCACCTCGATCCCTCCCGAAATAACCAAGCATGCGTCACTGTCAAACATTCTTATGGAATTTTCGCAATGGACAATAACATCAAAGGCGTTATAATATACACAGTAAATTCCAGTTAATTCTACATGTTAGGAATAGAGTCAAGTGTCAGTAAAGTAGTGAACTATGGTGAAGATTTGATGTAGAAATATTTCTTTCTTCAAACAAGGAATGGGGGGTTGTAACTTGGAAACTGGCCGTCATATAAAAATACAACACCCTCTCTCCTTATCCGTCTATCTCCTTGTTCTCCTCATCTTGTCTTTGTTCTCCTTGTATTTCCCATTGCTTTTCTCGTATTCCTCCCAATCTTCCCCTTGGCTCCCACGTTTTCCTCTTATTCACCTTGTCTACTGCTGTGGAGTAACGGTTCGCTGTTTGACCGTGAAACAAGCGGGCCAGGATTCAAATCCTGGTTGGGACAAGTTATCTGGTTGAGGTTTTTCCAGGTTTTCTCTCAACCCATTAAGAGAGAATGCTGGGCAACTTTCGGCGCTGGACCCTGGACTCATTTCACTGGCATTATCACCTTCATCTCACTCAGACGGTAGATAATCATTGCAGTTGATAAAGCATCATAAAATAAACGAATTAAATAAATAAATAAATAAAATTATTCACATTGTATCCTCTTTGTTGGCGTCTTATTCCACTTATTCTTACTGTATTCCTCTTGTTGGCCTTGTTATTTAATAATAATAATAATAATAATAATATTCTCAATAATAATAATGGTTTATTTTAACTGGCAGAGTTCTTCCTGCCTCTCTTCCACTCAACCACTTGTGGTCAACTCACTTTTCTCCCTTTGTTAAACTTTACTTCCCCTTGTTCTCCTTGTATTTCCTTGTTATCCTTGAATATTCCCTTTATTCTCATTTCATACCCATGTTCTCCTTGTCTACCTCTTGTTTTCTCTATCTTCTACTCGTTCTTCCTGTCTTTCCATTGCTCTCCTTTTATTCCCCTAGTTCTTGTTGTCTTCTCCTTGTTCTCGTTGTATTACCCAATGTTTTCCCTGTATTCCCCATGTTTTCCCTGTATTCCCTTGTTCTTTGTTCTTTGTGTCTTCCTTTATTATCCTTGAGCTTCCTTTCTTCTTCTTGTCTTCCTCTTGCTTGTTCTCTTAGTATTCTTTTTAATTTTTTCTCTGTGTCTTCTCCTTGTTTTTCTTATAACCCTCTCATTATCTTCGTGTTCTCCTTGTTCTCCTTATATTCCCCACGTTCTCCTTGTATCCCCCTTGTTCGTCTTGTCTTCCATTTGTTCTCAGTGTATTCCTATTGTTCTCTGTGTTTTCCCCTTGTTCTCTTTGTATTCCCGTTGTTCTCCTTTTCCTGCCCTTGTTCTCTTTGCATTTCCCCTGTTCTTCTTTTACTCCCCTTGTTCTCCTTGTCTTCCTCTTTCCTTCTTGTTCTTACTCTTGTTCTCTGTCTTCCCTTGTTCTTCTTATATCCTTTCATTATCCTTCTGTTCCCCTTGTTCTCCTTGTATTCCTCTTATTCTTCTTGTCTTCCATTTGTTCTCATTGTAAGCCTATTACTTTTATTCTCCATGTTTCTCTTTATCCTCTTTATATTCCCTCTGTTCTTCTTGTATTCCCCTTGTTATTGTATTCCCTTGTACTTCCTTGTCTTCCCCTTTTCTTCTTGTATTCCTCTTGTTTTCTTTGTACTTCCCTTGTTCTCCTTGTATTCCCCTTGCTATGCATCCGTCCACATATATCCACACGAAGTTCTGCAGCAAATTTTTTTCGCTCGTTGCTATGGAAATATTTTATTACGAGTGACGCATGTGTGGTATCGAGAGGTGAATACCTTCATGTAAAACTGGTATATTTTAAGATAGCATCGCTGGAAAGAACACATTTGTTACATTTTTATGCAAGTTCATAATGACTTAATTGTTTATTGTTTATTGTTAGTAAAATAACATGTGCAAAAATACAATTTTAGTTCTTCCCTGAAGGAGTAAAAACTCGTGCTTAGGTAGATATCTAAACACAAAGATAAACACAAACAAAGATAATTATTTGACACAAACTGGGTCAAGAAAAAAAATTACAGGAATAAATTAAATTTAAAACTATAATTTCAATTTTAACAATTTAAGTCATGCAAATACATATACATATTAAATCAATATAAATTCTTTAAAATTAAATTCCTGACGCTATTTTTTAAATTTCTTATACTAAAATTTTCCAAATTTTGGTATTTATCAATTATTTTATTGTATAACCTTGAAGCAAAGTAGGTACCATGGCTCAGAATTGAATTTAACTTTGAATTGAATTGTATAGTACCTGTCATATTATGTACTAACTTGTGACTGAAAGCCAACTTTAAGAACCTAAATTTTTGCTATAATTTTAATACTGCTTTTTAGATAATCTCATTTCAAGTTAAACCAACACTGCTAAATCTATCCAAGTGACAACTTCAACAGCCTGTCTGCGCTAGGTGAACACGGCAATTAGAAAGTCCCGCTGTCGATTTATTGATAAAATTGCCGTACGTGCGAAGTGGAGGTGGAAAAGCTGTGATTTAGATCCTGCAGTCCATTGTCCGTGTAACACTATATTCGGATTTGTGTCCTGTGTTGCGGGTCACTCAACCGCGCTGAAAGGCTTCCTTTTCAGCTGCACGGAACAAAGACGAGCGCACAGATACACTATCTGAACACGGGCGGACATTGCATCGCCATTTGGCGGAACTGTAAGCCCTCCATAAAGAAGCATTGCAGATATTGCATTAAACTCACTGTGAGTGAACATATTTCTGACAGATGTGTTGGGAAGCTGCAAAAGCCAAGGTACCGTACTCTTCAAAAATGAACGTCATTATTGTATTGCCTACTTTCTCGCTATATGTACAGTCTCATCATTGTTCCAAAATAAGGCATGTGAAACATTCATTCATTCCATCATTTCTTTATTTAATTGTTTATTTATTTATTTACTTATTTGTTTATTTATTTCTTTAAATGTTTATTTATTTATTCGTTTATTCGTTTATTCTTTATTAGTTTATTCGTTCAATCGTTCATTTATTCAATTATCTATTTATTTTTTATTTATTTATTTCTTCATTTATTTATTTATTTATTTATTTATTTATTTATTTATTCTACTTATTATTTATTTACTTATTTATTTATTATTTAATTATTTACCTATTTAGATTTATTTATTTACTTATTTATTGAGTTTTATTTATTTATGTATGTATTTATTTATTCCTTTATTTATTTATCTGTTTGTCTGTCTACTTACTTTATTTTTCCATTTATTCATTCCTTTATTTATTTATTTTTTATTTATTTATTTATTTATCTATTTGTTTACTTATTTATTTATTTGTCTATTCATTATCTATTCCTCATTTATTCTTATTTAATTTCTTATTTATTTATTTTCTTATTTAATTATTTACTTATTTTTTATTTTTTATTTATTTAATTATTTTTATTTATTTATTTATTTAGATGTATTTATATATTTATTTATTGAGTTTATTTATTTATTTATTTATTCTGTTTATTTACTTATTTATTTTTCTATTTATTCATTTATCTGTCTGTCTGTCTATTTATTTATTTTTATTTTTTATTTATTCTTTTTGTTTTTATTTATTTATTTATTTATTTATTTATTTATTTATTTATTTGTTTTTTATTTATTTATTTACTTATTTATTTTTTATTTGTTTATCTAGCTATTTATTTATTTATTTACTTATTTATTTTTATTTATCTATTTAGATTATTTATGTACTTATTTTTGAGTTTTATTTATTCATTTATTTACTTATTTATTTATCTTATTTATTTATTTTCTTTTATTTATTTTTTTATTTATTTATTTATTTAGATATGTTTATTTCTTATTTATTGATTCCTTATTTATTTATTTATTTATTTATTTATTTATTTATTTATTTATTTTATGTAGAGCCATTCATTACATTTTTAAAACATTGTCTTCCATACTGTTTTATTATTAAATAGCACGTAAATACTGAATATCCTACAAACAAAATATGTCCAAAACTTCAGAATAAGCCCCGTACATGATGTAAAATCCATCTTCTCGCTAGGATGTAGGCCTATGTAAAGGAAGTGAAATTCTTGAAGTCGACGTCTTACAGTATCATAATATTCTCTTCTGCCTTACATAGTAAGAAGATTAACAGAAAAGTAAATATTACTCTTATATTAATGAACACTTATCGACCTGCAGATTGCTTCTCCACATAGCATAATTCATGCTCAATCGTGACTCCACGTTCACAACAGATTGATAAGCCAACTCTAGCTTCTTCAAACGTGACTCCTTCTGACCTCGTTAAGTATCGTTGAACTTAAATGTGAGTTTATAAGCTATAAAATGACCTTTGATTTAAGGCTCGAAGTGAACGTTCAGGTTGCTAAATTCTGAGACCTTCATTTTCGTCTCGTAAAAATCAGTCCGATCCATTATGGTTCGTTTTATTATGACACCTATATGAAAAAATTGAAGAACTTTCTACAAATAATGCAGTTTTAATATGAATGAGTGCTCACAAAAACGAACTAACCAACATTTGATAATACTAGGGAAAACTTTACTTTTGTTTTCATTAAAGAAAGAAGATACTAGGGCATTCGATAAATAATGGCAACAATGCTGTAAATCAGCGTTCCTAGCGATGACCATTGAAATCTTGTACTACACAATAGAGAAGCCATTGTTTCATAAATTTACATATTTTGTAAATAAAGTGACTGTTTTTGATCTGTAATAAACAATACAGCCCTAAAGGTACGAACAATGGTGCTTCATAAAAATCCCATTTGCAAGAGACAAACGCAATTCGGAGCTTTAGGATATTACAAGAAGCCTGTGGGAGAAAAGTCCTACCATACTGAACTATTGTAAGTTGGGTGGAAGAGAGACATTTGCTTTCAATCAAGAGTTGACATCCGAAGAGCTTTAGATTGATTAATGAGAAAGAAATGCTGCTGCAGATGGAGTCCGCCGTCTTCCAAGAATTTGGCAACGTATTATTGACATGGCAGGAGACTATGTTGGAAGTATATAATGTCAAAAGTAACCTAAATGAATTTACTGTGAAACAGTAACTATTGTTGCCATTACTTTCCGAATGCCCAAGTATTATTTCCTTTCAATTTTATATTTATTTTTCAATAACAGGCACAGACATAAATATTTTTAACCTAAATACAATCACATTTTTATAAACAGTACGAAAATAAAAGAAACACTGGAATAGAACAAAATAAAATCAATTGCAATAACACATGAGGTTTCCCGCTTCCCGTCCACACCTGTGGAGTAATGGTTACCGCGTCTGGCTGCGAAACCAGGTGGCCCTGGTTCGATTCCCGGTCGGGGCAAGTTACCTGGTTGAGGTTTTTTCCGGGGTTTTCCCTCAACTCAATATGAGCAAATGCTGGGTAACTATCGGTGCTGGACCCCGGATCCATTTCACCGGCTAAATAACCTAAGCTGTTGATAGAGCGTCGTAAAATAACCCACTCCCCACTTCCCAGTAACGGACACTTCCGCTCAGCTTAGAGCAGAGCAATGCTGGAGATGAATCCTGTTCATTTCTTCTTGGAGGTCACACAGCTTACAAAATCGGTCGGGTAAGGTAATGAAACCTTGGGATGTTATGCTAGGCAGTGGTATCCAGTTGTCAAGCGAAATAAATTTCCAACAGTCTCCTTACTTGGCTTATTGGTACTAAAGAAAAGTCGTTCTACCATAGACTCTGCGTAGAATCGAAAGTAGAGTCTTTAGTACAAAAACCAGAAACTTCTTACTAGGGAACGAACTAATGAATCTCCTACACAGGAAAAAGAAAATCCTTTGTGGTTTTGCATAGAAATAAAAAAAGTCTTAAATGGAAATCTTCTGCATAAAATCAAGGAAGTCTTAGCCTCTTAATAATCAAATAAAGAATCTTTTACATATAAACCAGAAATTTATTAGAGGAGAATCGACCAATGAATCTTCTGCAAATGTCCACACCTGTGGAGTAACGGCTAGCGCGTCTGGCCGCGAAACCAGGTGGCCCGGGTTCGAATCCCGGTTGGGGCAAGTTACCTGGTTGAGGTTTTTTCCGGGGTTTTCCCTCAACCCAATATGAGCAAATGCTGGGTAACTATCGGTGTTGGATCCTGGATTCATTTCACCGGCATTATCATCTTCACTTCATTCAGACGCTAAATAATCTAAGATGTTGATACAGCGTCGTAAAATAACCTACTAAAAATTTTCTGCAAAGATAACTCCTTAGTTGGGAATAAAAAGAAGAATTTCCTGCACACGAACCAGATATTCTTTAGTCGGGAATCTAACGTTGATTCCCCAGCATAGAAAGCATAGGTTATAAAGGCTGCGGCAAAACATCCTCCCTAGTCTAAAGTTTAAATAAAGAACAGATTGATCAAAATAAGGAAACTGTATTAATATGAATTGCATCTAAACAGTGGGAAATTTAGGTTTACATGCGTTGCCATGGCGATATCAAATGACATGCGCAAAACAAGAAGAATTGAATAGGACATTGAATACACGGAATTGATATTCAATTAGTGCAAATTGTAATCTGTAACGAATTCCAACTATGCCGTGGACGGGTGAAGAACGTGCTAACGCTGTGGTATCGTTTCTGGTAAGTGGTAATTCCGTTGTCGCTGCTCAGATGTTTCCCGGACTCTTAATTTCTTCACGTGGCGACGTTCCCTAGCCCGCAGGATCACCAGACCTTGCACCCTGCGATTTTTTCTATGGGGCAACTTAAGGCTGAGGTGTTCAAACATCGGCCGAGGACTTTCCCAGACCTAAGTAATGCAGTACAGGAAGAAAATGATCTTATTCCTCAAGAAATGCTAGTTAGAGTTATTCAGAATTTCCGAAATCGCATTCAACAATGCACTGACAGCGAAGAACACCACTTGAGAGACACGTTATTCAAAAGATGAAAAATTCCCACTGTTAAGATACCATTCATATTAATAAAGTTTCCTTATTTTGATCCATTTAATTTTTATTTAAACTTTAAATTAGGGAGGATGTTTTGCCGCACCCTTTATTTTGCATAGGAGCTTGAGATCTTTAGTCGGGAATTCAATGCAGAATCTCCGGCATAGAAACCAAAAGAAATCCTGAACGGAAAAGCATAGAAATCAGAAAAGCTTTAAATATCGAATAATGGTTCTCCTACACAGAAGTCAGAAAATCCTTAGTTGGAAATCGGATACTAAATTTTCTCCGTAGAAATCAGAAATCCATAATCGGGATCTGAACACAGAATCATCGGCTGAGAAGTCAGGAAAATTTTTGTCTCGAATTTTAATCGGAAAATCCTAAGTCGAGCGCCGAACAGCGAATCCTTCGCCGGAGATGTCATTCCAGATGCCGAAGCACGCGTCAGTCGTCTCCCGTCTGAGCGGTTTCCGGCCCATTGAGATGTCAAGTTGACAGTTGAAATAAGACATGCTCGTGTGGCGAGGATGTCAGTCGTAATAGCTTTCCTTATAAGCTAGTCAATATCAGGTAAATCATATTGCAAGGAAATATTGACACCACTGGTAAGGGCTCTGCCAAAAATTGAAGTTTCTCTGATCGCTCGAGAACTCGGAGCGGGTATTTCCAACACATTGACTAATTATCCATTCTTCAGTATTTCTCTGTGTTTCCTGCACCCGTTCCTGGAGCAGTGGTGAAAGAAAAATAGCAGAAATTTAAATGTCTATAATTACCCATTCTTCAATATTTCTTTGAGTTTCCTGCACTCGTTCCTGGAGCAGTGGTGAAAGAAAAATAGCAGAAATTTAAATGTCTATAATTATCCATTCTTCAATATTTCTCTGAATTTCCTGCACCCGTTCCTGGAGCAGTGGTGAAAGAAAAATAGCAGAAATTTAAATGTCTATAATTACCCATTCTTCAATATTTCTTTGAGTTTCCTGCACTCGTTCCTGGAGCAATGGCGAAAGAAAAATAGCAGAAATTTAAATGTCTATAATTATCCATTCTTCAATATTTCTCTGAATTTCCTGCACCCGTTCCTGGAGCAGTGGTGAAAGAAAAATAGCAGAAATTTAAATGTCTATAATTACCCATTCTTCAATATTTCTTTGAGTTTCCTGCACTCGTTCCTGGAGCAATGGCGAAAGAAAAATAGCAGAAATTTAAATGTCTATAATTATCCATTCTTCAATATTTCTCTGAATTTCCTGCACTCGTTCCCGGAGCAATGGTGAAAGAAAAATAGCAGAAATTTAAATGTCTATAATTACCCATTCTTCAATATTTCTCTGAGTTTCCTGCATTCGTTCCCGGAGCAATGGTGAAAGAAAAATAGCAGAAATTTAAATGTCTATAATTACCCATTCTTCAAAATTTCTCTGAATTTCCTGCACCCGTTCCTGGAGCAGTGGTGAAAGAAAAATAGCAGAAATTTAAATGCCTATAATTACCCATTCTTCAATATTTCTCTGAGTTTCCTGCACTCGTTCCTGGAGCAATGGTGAAAGAAAAATAGCAGAAATTTAAATGTCTATAATTACCCATTCTTCAATATTTCTCTGAGTTTCCTGTACTCGTTCCTGGAGCAGTGGTGAAAGAAAAATAGCAGAAATTTAATTGTCTATAATTACCCATTCTTCAATATTTCTCTGAGTTTCCTGTACTCGTTCCTGGAGCAGTGGTGAAAGAAAAATAGCAGAAATTTAATTGTCTATAATTACCCATTCTTCAATATTTCTCTGAGTTTCCTGTACTCGTTCCTGGAGCAGTAGTGAAAGAAAAATAGCAGAAATTTAAATATCTATAATTACCCATTCTTCGATATTTCTCTGAGTTTCCTGTACTCGCTCCCGGAGCAATGGTGAAAGAAAAATAGCAGAAATTTAAATGTCTATAATTACCCATTCTTCAATATTTCTCTGAATTTCCTGCACCCGTTCCTGGAGCAGTGGTGAAAGAAAAATAGCAGAAATTTAATTGTCTATAATTACCCATTCTTCGATATTTCTCTGAGTTTCCTGTACTCGTTCCCGGAGCAATGGTGAAAGAAAAATAGCAGAAATTTAAATGTCTATAATTACCCATTCTTCAATATTTCTCTGAATTTCCTGCACCCGTTCCCGGAGCAATGGTGAAAGAAAAATAGCAGAAATTTAAATGTCTATAATTACCCATTCTTCAATATTTCTCTGAGTTTCCTGCATTCGTTCCCGGAGCAATGGTGAAAGAAAAATAGCAGAAATTTAAATGTCTATAATTACCCATTCTTCAATATTTCTCTGAATTTCCTGCACCGTTCCCGGAGCAATGGTGAAAGAAAAATAGCAGAAATTTAAATGTCTATAATTACCCATTCTTCAATATTTCTCTGAGTTTCCTGCACTCGTTCCCGGAGCAGTGGTGAAAGAAAAATAGCAGAAATTTAAATGTCTATAATTATCCATTCTTCAATATTTCTCTGTGTTTCCTGCACCCGTTCCTGGAGCAGTGGTGAAAGAAAAATGGCAGAAATTTAAATGCCTACTGTAACAACACTATGACCTATTGTCGAATGCTAATATTGTTATTAGTTAGACCATGAACCAATGTAACTTGTGTGACCATGCCCACTGAAGACACCTTCCCTCGCTATGGGTATGAGGGGCCGAATTGTCGTACAAAATTAACCAGAACTCTCTCAGTAATATCTCGGCATCGAGAGCTGTTACAGACTTGTGACACCAATCGTTTGATTTGTAATAGAGAGTTCTACAATATTAATGTGGTAATAGACCCGTACGATACAATTTGAGTGAGCCGGGACTGATTTTGGATTTGCATGCCCTTCACTAATTTACTTTTCTTATCATACACCCATATTCTCCGTTTGTAAATCGGGACAAAAATTAAACATCCGAACCAACACAACTGTAATTTAATTTATTATTATTATTATTATTATTATTGTTATTATTATTAGTAGTATTATTATTATCTCAATTCAAGTAATTTAATAAATACAGGTGAATACAAGAGATATTTGTTAATATATATACATATATTTAGTTATTTATTTATTTATTTATTTATTTATTTATTTATTTATCTATTTATTTATTTATTTAATGTCGCTTTAACTTATTAAGTCATATCGCGACAATATCACAATTCTCATAGATTACATAGAGTTTGCTGTAGTACAATAATCATATTAAATACATTTGTAAATATTGATAGCTTTCAGAAATTTAAATAAGTTTGAAATGAATGATGGGTTGTTTGGAACTGTTGATAAGTCTGTTGGTATATGCAATTGATCTCGATGAAGGTGATATAGTTTATTTTTATTTATTTATTTATTTATTTATTTATTTATTTATTTATTTATTTATTTATTTACTTATTAATTAATTAATTAATTTATTTATTTATTTATCTATTTATTTATTTATCTATCTATTTATTTATTTAATGTCGCTTTAACTTAGGAAGTCATATCGCGACAATACGTAAACAATTCTTACAGTTTACATAGAGTTTTCTGTATTACAATAATCATATTAGATACATTTCTAAATGTTGATAGCTTTCAGAAATTTTAATAAGTTTGAACTGAATGATGGGTTGTTTGGAACTGTTGATAAGTCTGTTGGTATATGTAATTGATCTCAATGAAGGTGATATAGTAGACATTCAGAAATGTATTTATTTATTTATTTATTTATTTATCTATTTATTTATTTAATGTCGCTTTAACTTAGGAAGTCATATCGCGACAATACGTAAACAATTCTTACAGTTTACATAGAGTTTTCTGTATTACAATAATCATATTAGATACATTTGTAAATGTTGATAGCTTTCAGAAATTTAAATAAGTTTGAACTGAATGATGGGTTGTTTGGAACTGTTGATAAGTCTGTTGGTATATGTAATTGATCTCAATGAAGGTGATATAGTAGACATTCAGAAATTTATTTATTTATGTATTTATTTATTTATTTATTTATTTATCTTTATTTATTTATCTATTTATTTATTTAATGTCGCTTTAACTTAGGAAGTCATATCGCGACAATACGTAAACAATTTTACAGTTTATGAGTTTTCTGTATTATTTAATCATATTAGATACATTTGTAAATGTTGATAGGTTTCAGAAATTTAAATAAGTTTACTTAACTGAATGAAGGGTTGTTTGGAACTGTTGATAAGTCTGTTGGTATATTAATTGATCTCAATGAAGGTGATATAGTTTCAGAAATGTATTTATTTATTTATTTATTTATTTATTTATTTATCTATTTATTTATCTATCTATTTATTTATTTAATGTCGCTTTAACTTAGGAAGTCATATCGCGACAATACGTAAACAATTCTTACAGTTTACATAAGTTTTCTGTATTACAATAATCATATTAGATACATTTGTAAATGTTGATAGCTTTCAGAAATTTAAATAAGTTTGAACTGAATGATGGGTTATTTGGAACTGTTGATAAGTCTGTTGGTATATGTAATTGATCTCAATGAAGGTGATATAGTAGACATTCAGAAATTTATTTATTTATGTATTTATTTATTTATTTATTTATTTATTTATCTATTTATTTATTTATTTATTTATTTACTTACCTATTTATTTATTTATTTATTTATTTCATCATTTAGTTACTTCTTTATTTATTAGTTTATTTATTTATTCCGTTATTATTTATTTGTTTACTTAAGTATTTATTTATTTATTTATTTATTTATTTATTTATTTATTTATTTATTTATTTATTTATTTATTTATTTATTTATTTATTTATTTTGCTAATAATTGGTAACATAAAATACAATATAAACAGAAAAACTTTAACTCGCCCCTGAATGAGTAGAACTCGTGCTCAGGGCGGATTCCTAATTGAAATTAAGAAGTATATAATGCAATTTGTCTTATGTCTACTACGCAATAAGGATATATAAATTTAGAATTACAATTGTTTAATTTTTATAAAATCCATATAACTTTTTAAATTTAATACTGTGTGTGTTTGTATCCAATGCCCACCCACTTCACTTGCTTGATAGGGGTTCCGCATGCTGCGGATAGATGGCAGAACTGTGACCCATTTTCTAGTTGAACACCACTTCGGCTGGTCACGCTGTACATGATAGGCCTATGTATCTGTGAAGAGTTTTGTCGTGTACTAGGGTAAGTGTTTGTGTAAGTGTTCGTGTAAGTGTAGTGTCGGGAATGAGGGATGATGACGAAGATGAGGAAAGGAGACGGGGAAACCCGATGCCGGCATGTAGCCTACTCCTGTCGAATAGCATCAAGGGGGCCGCCAGGCTTAACGTCCCCATCCGACAATCTAGTGATTAGAAGTTGTGCACCGCCATCTCTCCTAGTCTCGAGGTAGAAATTTCTATATTAAAATTTATGATCCCGCCGAGAATCGAAACCTGGCCGTTTAGTCTGGAGGCAGACACGCTACCACAGAGCTAACTCGGCGGACAAATTTAATACTAGAATTATTAGAATTGACAAGATTAGAATATTTAAATAATTTCATTGGGATTGCGACAACCACAAATGTTAACAGTCACGGAAACGTTCTGTATTTTTCCTGCATTTATCAAGTGTCAGCACAATATAGAAGACAATTCTGTGCATCTTAACAAGGATAAAATATTACAGAAGAAAAGAAGGGAATTTTACTGAATCTTAATAAATACCTGTTTGCTTTACTACAGTAATATATTTTAATATTACCGCATTATCGAACTTAGAACAAAAAATATCAAAGAGGAAAGAATAGGAATATTGGTATTATACTCAAAGCTTGCCAAGTTTAGTAAGTAATACTATAAAAAATCAATAAAAACCAAATAAACGTTTTAAAGCTCTTAAAGAATTCTAGAATACCCTATACGAATATATTTTCTACCTCTTCGCCTTTTAAAGAAGTGAGACTAGTGTTTTAAAGAAATCAGGGATGTCTGTGAAGTATTTGTGACGTCATGTTGTGGGAACGATGACCTGTCAGACATCTTGCATTGAATTGACAATGTCAGTAGAAAACAGTGTATCTGCCAGTCACAATCATGTCTCAGTGGGATGTACAATTATACATTAGTATAATCCAGAATGAATACCGGTATTTCAGATGGAGATAACTTTGGTTACTGAATGTTTAAAAATCTACAGTTAACAACAAAAGAATGTAGAACTCTCAAGTTTTGATATTTTACTTTACAGTCCCTTAGTGTTTGCCCATCGCGTTGTACGACACATATCTAGATGACAGTTCAATTCTCGCTTCACTCTCTCCAACATATCCATGGTTATTGTTTCTAGAGAAATAGTTGGGGAAAAAATATACTAGCAAAATTGAAAATAATGTAAAGTATTTATTTATTTATTTATTTCATTTATTTATGTAACTTATTTATTAATTTAATTTATTTATTTATGTTATATATTTATTCAATTATTTATTTATGTTATTTATTTATTTACTTATTTATTTATTTAAATTACATATTTATTTATTTATTTATTTATTTTTTATTTATTTTATTTATTTATGCTCGACCATGCCGAAATGTAGTAAATATGCACCTGGTAGCAGTACTTTAATGCATGTCATTAAAGTACACCTGTCCATTAAAGTTCACGTTTTCGATTATTCTCGGATATGCAATCGAAAGATAACGAGGGAAACGTCACGGAGGCTGGAAATCCATTACTGTCGCAGAAGGTTATGTTCTGTTACTATAATAATTAGCGTTAATTGTAAATAATATTCAAATAAATTCAATTTGTCATCTCGTTTTTCAATTCTAAATCAATTTACAGGTTATACCAAAATTAGTTCATGTTTTTCTCTACATCAGGGTCAATGACATTATTGTTCCTCGGAAAAAATCAATACTTTCGCGTCTGCGCACATCTCACACGAGCTATGCACAAGGTCACTTCCGATCTTGAGTCAGATACAAATAAAATGATACTTCTAACTAATTGCAAGTTAGAAATATGGTCGAGCATAAAAAGTCGTATGAAACTTGCCTATAATGGTAATTAAGACGCTCGTATGAAAATTATGAAACTCGCTTGCTCTCGTTTCATAAACAAACATACTCGCGTCTTAATTACTATCATTATAGGCTCGTTACATAATGTACTATTATGTAATTTATTTACTTATTTAATTCATTTATTTATTTTATTTATTTATTTATTTTGTTATTTATTTATTTATGTATTTATTTATTTTTTATTTATTTATGTTTATTTATTTTATTTATTTTATTTATTTATGTTATTTATTTATTTATTTAATCTGACAGGATTAAGGCCATAAGGCCTCTTATTCCATCCTACCAGATAGCACATACAAATAGAAAATAGAAATACAAACACTGTCTTAGATAAAAAATATATATAACCTGCTTGCATACGCTGAGTTTACTTCGGAACACTTCGGTTGTTTCCGTCAGATCTTTGGTTTACACGTGAAGGAATTTCTTATGCACGACTCCGCTCTGTTTTTCCTTTGTTTTGTTTTTTGTTTGTTGCTTTTTCTGTCTGTTTATAGGTCAACTTATGAATAATCTGTAACGAAGATGCGTATATTCAAGGGATAAATTAGATATAAAATAAACATCCTTTCTCTAGTTGTGTGAATTAGGTGCTGCCCGAAGTGAACTTAGACAAAATTCATGCTATAGGAGAGCGGTCATTTTTTTCTGTCTAAGGCTGTACATGCAAGATAAGACCGAGTCTATAAAATGTTGGTTTTATGTAGATTAAATCTTTTAATGATATACGAGAATTAGTATTGACGGAAAAATGTTTTAAAGAGAAACTATCTATTGCATAAAGAATTATATCTACTTTTCGCTGCCAGACCCGGGCCCCTAGTCGGTGACAAGCTTACCAACAGACGGACACGAACAGTCCCTTATTGATAAGAGGATTACTTCTACGTTTTAAGAACATTTGTTACGCATTTGTGAGCTAGTAGAGCAAGATTTTAAAGGTCTCAAATGAAAACAGAGATATTATTCAGTGCCCTATAGCAAGCTACTGATATTTAAAATATTTTGAAGTGTTGTAATTCCTATGAAAAATTTACCTAAAAAGATATAAGGACATACATTCTATACTTATAAGCTGCAGAATTTATTCCACTTCTCTCAAATCTTATAGCTAAGGACATGTGCTGTTTCGAAAATAACCGAATCAATTATTCCGAGAAATCTTAATTGAGCAATTTTAATTTTGAACTAGAATATGTATTTATGTATGCATGTATTTTTATTGGGTTATTTCACGACGCTGTATCAACATCTAGGTTATTTAGCGTCTGAATGAAATGAAGGTGATAATGCCTGTAAAATGAGTCCAGGGTCCAGCACCGAAAGTTACCCAGCATTTGCTCGTATTGGGTTGAGGAAAAACCCCGGAAAAAACCTCAACCTGGTAACTTGCCCCGACCGGGATTCGAACCCGGGCCACCTGGTTTCGCGGCCAGACGCGCTGACCGTTAAGGTTCATTCACAATGAAAATTAAACATAACATAAGCGTTAACTTAAGAATATAAACGTTACGGTAAAATCAAGAAGTCATAACATTATTCACGATGGGAACATAAACATAACCGCAAACATACTTGGTAACCATGGAAACATAACAACGACGCCATTTCCTCATATTCCGTGGTATACTTCAGAGCTCCACGATTGTGTTCTGTTTGCAAATCACGTAAACATAAGCATGAAAGTTTGGAGTTTGCAGACTTTCATGTTAACGTCTTATGGTCATGTTTATGTCAATGCTTATGTGAATCATTGTGAATGATCCCATTTGGTAGCCTGGGCGCAAACGTCTGTGTTTATGTTACGGTTATGTTTAATTTTCATTGTGAATGAGCCTTTACTCCACAGGTGTGGACTGTATGTATATATGTACGTATGTATGTATGTATGTATGTATGTATGTATTTTCTTACTTGGTTATTTAACGACGCTGTATCAACTAGGTTATTTAGCGTCGATGGAATTGATGGTAGCGAGATGATATTTGGCAAGATGAGGCCGAGGATTCGCCATAGATTACCTGGCATTTGCCTTACGGTTGGCAAAAACGTCAGAAAAAACCCAACCAGGTAATCAGCCCATACGGGAATCGAACCCGCGCCCGAGCGCAACTCCTGGTCGACAGGCAAGCGCCTTAACCGACCGAACTACGCCGGTGGCTGTATATATATATATATTCCCCCCCCCCCGGTCTCCTGTCCTATTTCTTAACCTCCAAATTCCCAATCTCTACCTACCATGCTAGTCCCACCCTTTCTTCCATGTTGTTAACTTTTGTATATTCTTTCTGGCCCCACAGGATTTTTCGGGGCTGAAAGGAACTGAATACGTGAGCTCCAAGCCTGTTGGCCACTCGTCTCACTCCGCATTACGCTGCTCCACTGAAGGAACTCTAGAAAATTTTGGAGGGAGTAAGCCGTAAACGAACGTACACATGATTTTCATTGCTTTGTGTTCTATTAGTCATTTTAAAGTATTTAAATTGCTAAACATTTCCTGTCTCGGTATCTCATTACTCCTCTCCATTATAATTTTACTTGTCAAATTTATATTAATTTCACCAATTTCTTGCCATAACCAATTTAGTCCTAAACTGCTTACGTTATTTTCTAATTATTTTATCCAATATTAGACTTAGTTTTCGTGGTTTGTATAAATCTTAAACATCTTTTCATGATATGATTTTCTTCTTTTTCTACGACATAACCCAAAAATTTAATTTTCCTAACTAATATTGTTTCCTACTACCGTCTATCCCCATTTCCAATCGGGGTAATATATTTGAGGCAGTCCATGTTACCACAAATATTTTTTTTTACTAAACTTTCATATTATTCTATCTATTCTTGTGTCAGTGAAGTGTGTTTGTATCAGTGAAGTGTGTTTGTATCAGTGAAGTGTGTTTCTGTCAGTGAAGTGTGTTTGTGTTAGTGAAGTTTTATAGTTTCTAGTGGTAGAGCAAATTATTTGAACAGTGATATGTTTTTGAAGTGTTAGTGAAATCAGGATAGTATCAGTGAAATGTGTCGTAGTTCCAGTGCAGTGAGTGAGTTGACAGCGAAATGAATGTAATGCTGAAAGGTACTTGTGCAGGTATGAACATATCATACTCGTGGGTTTTAATTTGAACTTAGGGTTAAGATACAAATCTATTCTTGTGTCAGTGAAGTGTGTTGTATCAATGAAGTGTGTTTGTGTCAGTGAAGTGCGTTTGTGTCAGTGAAGTTTTATAGTTTATAGTGTAGAGCAAAGTATTTGAACAATGAAATGTTTTTGAACTGTTACTGAAATCAGGAGAGTATCAGTGAAATGTGTCATAATTCCAGTGCAGTGAGTGAGTTGACAGCGAAATGAGTGTAGTGCTGAAAGGTACTTGTGCATGTATGAACATATCATACTCATGGGTTTTAATTTGAACTTAGGAATAAGATACAAATTAGATTTACTTTAAATATTATTTTAGGTGATCGTGTTTCATTTAATTTAGGAAGATCTTTGTTAATTTTGTTATACTACTATTATTATTTTGTATTATTATTATTATTATTATTATTATTATTATAATCATCATTAATTATTATTAATATTATTATGTTTATTATTAATTGTGTTTATTATTAATTGTCATTATTGAGTGTAATTAGTTACCACTGCCACCCATTTGCAGTGTGAATACATACATACATACATACATACATACATACATATAGACAGAGAGAGAGAAATAACTCGTACGGCCTTAATTAAGGATGACCACGAGGATCCGGAAATGAATAGCAAACAAATATAATCAATTAAATATGAATATTGTTATAAAAATAAAATGTAATAATTAAGCATCATTGATTATCAATTATAAAATAAAATCTTAGAAGATGACTTTAAAATTATACTTATAAATAAAAGATTTTATTTAAAATTAGCATATCCTTAATTAAGGCCTTCTGAGTGGCATAAATGAAACTGTATAATCTGCAGGGAATCTTTAAGAATTTGCGAGATGATTTTTTGAATTCCAAAAGATGATATTGATAATTGTTTTAAAAAATTGTGACAAGTAATTTTCCAAGATCTCAACATTATATAATATCTTTGCTTCAATCATCGATCTGTAAATACCATTCAATCTTCTGCAATTATGTTGGGCCATTTATTTAACAATATATACATTGGTGTTAGTGCTACGTTTCCTTTATTTAAGTTACAGTTTTTGATCTAGTATTCTGTGTCTGGAATCCTATTCGTAAAGTGTCGCTGAGAAAGAGGCATGAGTTGTGATTTCGGACTAGATGTAGCGTTCCTGTCTCAGACAAATGCGGTTCCTCTCCCCCTTGCCTCGCATCGGTTGACGACCCGCTACACTTCGCGGAATAATTAAGACATCAAAGTGGGGTAGCTAGCGATATCGATCATGCTGCAAGGTGTCAGTGTCAGCGCTAACAGCCAAGATAACTTCTTCTTCTTTATCTTCTTCTTCTTCATCTTCTTCTTCTTCTACTTCATCTTCAAGATATATTCCATGTTCACACTTGTGAAGGTTTTGAATTAATACTGGACATTTGCAAATGGATTAAATCCCTGCACACGTACTCAGCGTGGAAAAAGTCATCACAAGGGACAGTTACCCAGTTTTTGTAGAAGGGACATAAATTTCCAATTCTTCTGTTAATAGAACTCAGTTCCACTCCACTTTTGTCCTCGGAATCGCTAGCAAGGGATAGCACAAACAATTTCTCTAAATTGTAATTGTCCATGTTTCACCAATTCTACTAGAGTTAAATATCTGAGAATACTAATTGATCAACACCTTAGATGGGACAAACATATTGCATTGGTATGTAATAAAGTACGAAAAATTATATAGCCTAAGTATAAAATATTGATAATAACTTCTTAAATTCTAATTTGACAAAATAAAAGTTTTATATAAGATATCAGTTTATTTAACTTTATTTTATTTTATTTCATTTTATTTCATTTCATTTTATTTCATTTCACTTCATTTTATTCTATTTTATTCTATTCTATTTTATTCTATTGTATTCTATTCAATTTTATTCTATTCTATTTTATTCTATTTTATATTATTTTATTTTATTTCATTTTACTTCATTTCATTTCATTATATTTTATTTCATTTCATCTACCTAGCTACTAAGTACAAAATAAATTAAAATTATAAAACAAAAATGTTTCTAGCCACTACCGTAACAGCCAGGCTCGTGTACGGTGTGATCTTAGTCAATAATATAACATAAAATTTACAAGGACAGTTTACTAAATACAGTAAGCAACTTAATTCAAACCAATAAATAACATACAAGAGCAAAAAAAAGAAGAAAGAGAAAAAGAGAGAAAAAACATATTTAATATAAATATAGTCGACAGAAATAAAGGGCAAAAAAATATACACATTTTTTAATATTATATATCATGAATAACTTTATAAATTTCTTTTTTTAAAACCTTCAATTTTAAAATATTTAAAATTTTGGAAAATGGTTTATGATTTTATTATAAAGTCTTGGGCCGAAACAAGCACCATGTTTAAGAGCTGCACTTGTATGACATTTAGGTTCAATTAATGGGAAAGTAGACTTGTGTCTTCGAGTACGATTTTCATGTCGATTAGATTTATATTTTATTTTATTTCTGTGGTAGTAAGTTAGTAAACTATATCTATAAATTTCTTCAATATAGTTAATACTTCAAAATCTGTACAAATTAAATTTGTTGGGTAATCCATATTTTTCGTTAGACAAATTTTTATTTTTATTAATCTTCTGTGTAATAAAATTAATGGATTAAATACAGATGACGTTACTCCACCCTAATTTATTATACCATATTGTATTAACGATTAGTTAAGTGTTCGAAGAAAGGTAGTTATGCAGGTATACAGAATGTGACAATAAACTTTATCTTTTTTTTTTCAATGGCACCGTATATTAAAATTTACATATTCCGAACCTCCAGTGAATTATACATATGAATGTATAGAAATTTTACCTATTCGCCCATTTCATGTATTTCAACTACTCTAAGTATGAAACTTGTTTCCTGGACTACAAACTTGAGACAAATAAGTATGTAAAATCATGTTTATCAGGCCATAAAACTAAACAAAACACTATCATTAAACAAATTTGACAATAGATGCTCAAAATGAAAACCATTCACAGCCAAACATTGTCCTAATCTATCAAAGTTAGAGCAAAAAAGAAAAATCAAAGATGAAAGAATAGTAATATTGGTATTACACTCAAAGTTTGCTAGTGTTATTAATACCACAAAAAATCAATAAAGGATAAATAAACGTTTTAAAGCTCTTAAAGAATATAGAATACTAGTGGCTTGTGCAGCAAATGCTGCAAACTAAGTTCATTAGACGTTCAAATAAACATTTTTCAGATTTATTTTCAATGAAGAATACCAGACATTCGGAAAGTTATTTGCTTCCATAATAATGAAAGATGCTCTCTCTCGAGCCAATACTGAAGAGAACCACGCATATAAATATCTACACCACACCGCCATTAAATATATGAAAAAGACCTTTTGTCTTGATTAATAACTATAAAAATATTTAATTTTTAATAATATTATTATCTTACGCAAGTTTGATAGCTTTCAGTAACATATACTATATATAGGCTACTATATAGCCGCCACTCAGTAAAATATAGAAATCAAAATCTAATTTAAATTATTCTTTACATCTACTTATATAACCCCAAAACATTTCACTTTCATATCAATATAGTATTAATATGTATAATTAATGAAAAATAGTCACATCATGGCATACAATAATATTTCATTTCTAATGGTAATAATGTCATCAAACCACCTCTAGTTTTGTAGTTTTTAATATCCAATTCACAGCTGTACCCAGAAAATTACATGAAATAGAATCGAACCTGTAAATTATTTTTAGTAAGTTAAGTTTTTAATAACCAATTTAATTTGAGCTCTAAATATGTCAGCATTCTTGCAGATCATGGCCTTCGTGTAATATTGTGTACTGTAGTATGTGTTTTGTTTTATTCCGAAAATGAAACGGCCGACTTGATGCTCGCTTCGCTTCTCCTTTACAAAAAGCGAAGGGAATATCAAGTCGGCCGTGAATGCTATTAGCTAGTTCTCAAAACTGACGACAGATGGATTTTGGAAAATAGGAAAATTAGTTTTTTAAAAAAAATTGACATTTCACTGAAAACTACTATTTTTCCGAAAAACTTTGAGTTCCAAGCTTCAAAATGAGGGGTCATTTATTAAAATTCGTCCAGCAGTTTTCCCGTAATTTCCATTACCAGTTCAAATTTTATATATATATATATATAATATAAATATATATTTTATATATATATATAATATAGATTCCATCCTGTCCTGTTAGACATCTTGCAGTGAATTGACAATGCCATTAGAAAACAGTGAATCTGATTAAGGTTTATCATATTGGTGATTGAGGCGGTGATGAATCACGACATGTAAATTTCCTACCTGGCATTTGCCTTTGTGAATGAGGGAAAACATGAAAAATCCCAGTCAGATTGGTCGGCCGCGGGGTTTGAACCCGGGACCTCTCGAATGCGAGTGTCAAACGCTACCGTCTGAGCCAACTCGCTCGGTATTAATATATTTATTACTTATTCATTTTACCTTGTTCCATTAATAATTTATTTATTTCATGACTGGCTGAGGCACGACTAGCCCATCCTCCTTCCCGCATTGTCACTTCAACATAAATCACATCCTAGTCTAGTTTATCACATGCTCTGTGCCCATTACTGGTAAAGTGATTGCTTGAATACATGGGAAATGCGACCCGTTACGCAACGAGGTGGCAAGAGCTTGTAGAGCTGGTGGCCTACACCTGTCTCACACCGAGCAACAGTGACTCAAACGCAACATGCAACGATTGCTATAAAATATCATAGTGATCAGCATTATCATCAACATCATCGAAAGTTGTTACATTGCAGGTCACTTCAAATTTAGTGAGTGAAGTCAAACATTATTCATTCCGGAAAAGCAGCTTTTTCCTATCGATATCCCCTTTTGATTGATTGATTGATTGACTGACTGACTGACTGACTGACTGATTGATTGATTGATTGATTCATTCATTCATTCATTCATTTGTTTATTTATCTAACTATTTATGTACTTATTTATTTATCTATTTATTTATTTTCTTACTTATTTACTCATTTATTTATTTCTCATTTATTTATTTGATTACTTACGTATTTATTTATGTATTTATATATAAATATATACAGGGTGTTTAAAAATACGAGGCATAATTTCAGGTAAGTATTTCCCACATGTAGACAATCGAAATAGTTCATTACAACATGTGTCCGGAAATGCTTTATTTCCGAGTTATGACCTTCACAACATTGAAATTCACCGGAACGTTTTTCTTTCCGCAGGTCGTTGCCGTCAAAGGAGACATTAAGAGGGCACTCTGACAGACAGTTCATTCTGAGGCGAAGGTTACATTCAGTGTTGTGTAGGCGTTAGACTGTGCGACATGTATTCAAATCGAGAGCTGGCAGAGATACACTTCATGTACGGTAAGGCGGACGGCAATGCTGCGCTGGCTCGTCGTTTGTACCAGGAGAGATACCCACAGCGACAATGTCCAGATCGGAAGACATTTGTACGTCTCCAGTACCGTCTGTGCGAGTATGGAAAATTTAACTCTGCTGGTTTGGGAAGGGGACGACCAAGATCTACATCTCCAGAAGTACAGGAGGAGATTCTGGAGGCTGTGAACATGACTCCTTCTATCAGCACACGAAGGGTAGCATTGCAGGTCAATGTTCCTCATACGACTGTCTGGGAGACTGTTGAAAGAATATCAATTGTATCCTTATCATTTGCAACATGTACAGGCCCTGTCACCAGCAGATTACCCTGCACGAGTTAGGTTCTGTCAGTAGTTCTTGCAGCAGTGTGGTGTAAATCTGAACTTTCCTGCATTAGTATTATTTACAGATGAAGCACAGTTCACACGAGATGGCATAACAAATTTCCACAATCAGCATGTATGGGCGTATGAAAACCCACGTGCAACTGTTCCGTCTCATCACCAGGTGCGGATTTCCCTCAACATGTGGGCCGGTATCATTGGTGATCGATTAGTTGACCCCATGTACTTGTAAACAGACTTACGGGGCAGGCGTACACAAACTTCCTGGAAAAAACCATACCTCATGTTTTAGAAGACACCTGATCAATCGTCAACACATTCACTTCTTGCATGATGGCGCTCCTGCACACTTCAGTCGTACGGCTCGCCGGTACTTGGATCGAAGGTTTCCTGATCGATGGATAGGTAGAGGTTATTGCTTGGCCTTCACCTGATGTGAACCCTCTCGATTTATACTTGTGGGGCCATTTAAAATCATTGGTTTATTCGTCTCCGGTGCCTGATTTGGAATCCCTTCGGAATCGAATTGTGGCATGTTCTGAGGACATACGCAATACTCCTGGAGTTTGGGATCGTGTTCGCAGGTCAATGAGACATCGATGTGAGGTCTGCATTCAAGCAGGAGGTGGAAATTTTGAACATCTTCTGTAATGACAACGACCTGCGGAAAGAAAAACGTTCCGGTGAATTTCAATGTTGTGAAGGCCATAACTCGGAAATGAAGCATTTCCGGACACATGTTGTAATGAACTATTTTGATTGTCTACACGTGGGAAATACATACCTGAAATTATGTCCCGTATTTTTAAACACCCTGTATATAGACATTTATTTCATACATTTATTTACTCGTTTATTTATTTCTTTACTCATTTAGTTATCCATTATATATTTATTTATTTACTCTTATTTATACATTTATTTACTCTTTTATTTTTCTTTATTTATTTATTAATTTATTAATTAATTTATTTATTTATTTATTTATTCGTTCACTTCACGAGTGATGGATCCGGGATGGATCCTTATACTTAGGCCGTTTAAGTACGTTGTACACCCTGTATGCAAAGGTTGTCTAAATCCTACGGATAGCCCGGGTGGCTTTCGTGAATCCAACTCTGACAGGCGGATAATCCTTCCCGGGTCCTGCGGGCAAAGTCCTTCCATCTTCTGACGAACCCAAACCTAGAGCCTGGAACCCCAAGTCCTCCTGTATCAGCATCAGAAACCCGTATTATCCCAGACGTCAGCCTATTTATCTACTATTAGAGATGATAGATGAAGTGAGGGATAAGTAGAGAGTGTTGATGAAATGAAAGAGGTAAACGAGAGTATCCCGAAGAAAACCCTCTGCAACGCCTGTTTTTTGTCCACCAGAAATTCCACCCAGACCAGAGTTCGAACCAGGGCTTCCTGGATGGAAGGCCAGTGCGCTAGCACTGTAGCAACAGACGCGGCAGTCAATATTCCTTATTCTGGTACCTTACCTATTCCTTGTACTTGAAACACTCCAGGGCAGCTTACATTCAGTACAAGAACTCACCCGTGACCTATAACGAAGAAGCCGTGTAGCAAGATGAGATCCAAACACTCTCCTTGGCATTGCACTTGAACCAACCAGCACGTCTCTGACAAACATTTATCTGACGTCCCTCAATTGGAGATCGGAAGTCCATTTCACATGTCAGACGCCTCAGAAAACCTAACATGTGTTAACATGTCAAGGAGGTGATTGTTTACAGTGAAGTTACAAGAGAAGAAAACCTCATAGTCAGTCTTATTATGTGGCGTTAACACACTTTGTGTTAACTATAGTGGTTGTTACAATAATACCACGAAATTTTGGTAATAGTAAAAGTGACTTAAGAAAATCGCTCTTAAAATCTCGTTTTATTTCCATTATTAATTAGAATCGAACCTTACAGTCAGTCATGTTATGTGGCGTTAAAACAATCTATGTTAACTATATGTGGTTGCTAGGATACGAAATCGTATAATAGGTCTACTAAAACTGACATAAGAAAGTAGCTGTTAAGTTCATTTTATGTGCATTATTAGGTACACAATATTGGACTTTAAAATCAGTATAAACAAAATATGTTTGTGCGAGATCGTGCGTATTTGCTTGGTTTTCGCACAAAACCAATCCGCGGAAAGTCTAAAATTCAACATTCAGTATTCCCAACCTAACACACATAACAATTTCCCTCTTCTTACCGCTTAAGTGACATATTGATTTTACTGCTTTAGGCTTTTAACATATTATTTTTAGAGACGTTCAGTATAGTATTAATTATAAATTGGAAACTTACCACTGCAATTTCACCTAAATTGCACTGTTAATTATTGTTTTCAAATATTTGCAAAAATTAAGTAAACTCTACAACTCCACTAAAGTTACTGTATTCGTGATGCAAGTAACATTAAGAAAGCCGTGAAAAAATCAACAAGATTCCAGACTCATCACAGACTGGGAAAAAAACAGACGTATATCACGGCCTGCTGGATTATAGTAAACACAGAAAATATTTTAAAGCAGGAATGTTGAAGATAGATATTTTTGTTTTGCAAATTTGCCGTCATTGAACAGAAACCAAGATGGAGATTTCATTGCAACTAATTAGAAATTCCTCTTTCAGGTATGCAGTAAACGATCTTCGCGCAAAATAATGTACGATACACGAGCGGTATGTTTTCTTTCAATTCTCGGAAATTAAAAAGCTCAACTACGTTTCGCTTTTTCAAACTTTTCCTCGAACATGAAAACTTCAACATACCGCTCTTGTAACGCATATTACTATTATATGCATTGAATTTTAAAGTCAATAAAAGGAAATATGTTAACAGTTATATGTTGTTGCTAGGATACGAATTCGTGGTAATAGGCCTACTAAAACTGACATAAGAAAGTCGCTGTTAAGTTTATTTTAATGCATTGAATTTTAAAGTTAGTAAAACAAAATATGTTAACAGCTATATGTGGTTGCTAGGATACGACATTGTGGTAATAGGCCTACTAAAACTGACATAACAAAGTCGCTGCTAAGTTTATTTTATATTCATTGAACTTTAAAGTCAGTGAAACAAAATATGTTAACAGCTATATGTTGTTGCTAGGATACGAAATCGTGGTAATAGGCCTACTGACATATGAATGTCGCTGTTAAGTTTATTCTATGTGCATTATTAATTACAACGGAATATTAGAGTCGGTCCTAAAATGTGACGTTGTCAGAACCAATGTTAACCGTGTGTGGTTGCCAGGTTACGAAATCCTGATAATAGTGTATAACTGACTGGCCCATTGATTGCTGGATACATACAGCAGCCACTCTTGCGTCGTTCCAGTTGACGTGTTATCGTGCGAAGTGTCAGCTGAGTGCAGTGCTGCCACCAGCTCCACTGCCGTTAATCAGAATAATGAGATATGCCACATATGGATGAAAGCGACTAACGTCATTCAGCAAAACCACTGTAGTTACTGCGTCCAGCAACGAGCGGCTCTTCTATTTTACATCGTAGGAGAAATTCGGGAAACGTGAAACGATGTTGTCATCACCATCATTTTTAATTTTCACCTTAATTACTTTCCTCTTCATCATCTTTACCTTTTTTTCCACTTCCGTTATCTGTTTTATCTTTATTGTATTTACTATCATTTTAATTTTTTTAATATACAGGGTGGTTCAGAAATACTTTGACAAACCTTGGGGGGCATGTTCCTCACACCAAAACAAGAAAAAAAGTTCATATAAACATATGTCCGAAAATACTAAGTTTTTGAGTTGTTAATGAAAAACATAATGAAACATCTGTTAGATATTGCCAGCTTGGTAGCAAGTGTTGCAACTTTAATCAATTCAGAAACTCATAACAAATGTTCAAATGACAAATGACCAGTAAACAAGTTTCCTTGGCAACAGATAACCATCTAGGATACAAAGGGTGCATCAGCAGACTTGTATCGATAACATCATTCGATTATCTAAAGAAAAGAATATTATTATCGGTTACAAACTGAAGTTAAGTTTTTTAAAATTCATTTTTTTCAGATAAATCTATTCTAGATAATAAATTTATTCAAATGCTCAAGCATATAATTTATCAATTTGCAAATTTATTATTTGATAATACATCTTGAAAAAGATATTCATGAACGTTTTCGCCTGTACGGCATCATCAGGTATTCAAACATTTGACGAAATGTAACCATAAGTCCATTAAGTTGTACACAGTAATGTGCATAACAGTGGTTGAATGATTAATCATGAGTTTTATGTAATGAAAAACTTATAATGGAAAAGAATTCAATTTTGAATAATTTGTCTAATTTGTTGATTTGCCGAAAAATTAAATGAAATTTATGATTATGAAATGTGAATATTAATACATATAACTCATGTTACATTTTTTTTTAAATATCACTCATAAAACTCATGATTAATCATTCAACGACTGTTATGCATATTACAACTTAATGGACTTATGTTTGGATTTCGCAAATTTTTAAATATCTGATGATGCCGTACAGGCGAAAATGTTCATGAATATCTTTTTCAAGATGTATTAGCAAATAATAAATTTGCAAATTGATAAATCATATGATTGAGCATTTGAATAAATATATTATCTTAAGTTAAGTTGTTGGATTGTACCTTGAAACGCGTTGAACGTAAACTTTCATTGTTGTGAGTTTCTGAATTGATTAAAGTTGCAACACTTGCTGCCAAGCTGACAGTATCTAACAGATGTTTCATTATGTTCTTTCATTAATAACTAAAAAACTAAGGATTTTCGGACATATGCTTATATGAACTTTTTTCTTGTTTTGGTGTGAGGAACATGATCCCAAGGTTTGTCAAATTATTTCTGAAACACTCTGTATACTTCGTCATCTTTATATTCTTTATCATTATCGTCTTTAATGTAGTAATCGTTATTATTATTATTATTATTATTATTATTATTATCATCATCATTATTATTATCATTATTAGGTGATGCTGAAGATGGCCTCCATCGTTCTATTTTTCTATTAGACTACAACTCAATTCTGAGGAATACGGGATGGGAATTTCAGTTAATAAAACTAAAGTAATGGGTTTAATCTGAAAAAAATAATCTCCGCAGCAAAAGTTGGATTTACAATAAACCCGTTGAAAGGTCTTATGTTTTAAATATTTGGGTTATCATTCATGTTGAAAGGTGTCAGTTTCAGCGCAACAATCAAGATAACTTCTTCTTCTGCTTCTTCTTCTTCTTCTTCTTCTTCTCCTTCTCCAAGATCTATTCCATGTTCATAATTGAGAAGGTTTTGAATCAATACTAGACATTTTTCAAGTGGATTAACTCCTTGGTCACGTGTTCAGCGTGCAAAAAGTTATCACAAGAGACACTTGATCCCTGTATAAACATTAGGTTGTTTCACACAAGTATAAGAACAGGAGTGAAACATCATTTTGAAGGGATGTCCTTAAACTTTCGGTAGAAACTGTAATAGGCGCTTTCCTTAGAGCCTTTCCACACGTCCACGCGTGGTGATCGTTGGTCGAATCCCGCCATCATCACCCCAGTAGCGATATAAGTTTGTGCTGCTGAAGTATTACGGAAGTTCACACAAGGGGTCAAGCCACAAACCGACAGCATTCGGAAGAGATACTTCGGTAAACCTAGGCTTGCAGTTGTCTGTGTTCTCTCCTGCACATAACACTGGAGAGTACTGATGACGTCACCACGTGAGGCCGCCCTCAGCGACAGGTGGAATGCAGGGCTGCATACGGGCGGAACGAATCTGCCGGGCGGGTGTGTCGCAACGAGCACTTCGGTCACACATTGCACAACAATGTTCATTTACTACTACTACTACTTTATCTTTGTCTTTTTCGTATTCATCTTTCTTTCCTCCTTCGATTTTCCTCCCTTCCTCCCTTTCTTTCTTTCTTTCTTTCTTTCTTTCTTTCTTTCTTTCTTTCTTTCTTCAATTTTCCTCCCTTCCTCCCTTTCTTTCTTTCTTCCTTTCTTTCCTTCTTTCTATTTTTATTTCTTCCATTTTCTTCTCTTCCTCCCTTTCTTTCTTTCTTTCTTTCTTCAATTTTCCTCGCTTCCTTCCTGCCACCCTTCCTTCCTCCCTTTCTTTCTTTCTTCCTTTCTTTCCTTCTTTCTATTTTTATTTCTTCCATTTTCTTCTCTTCCTCCCTTTCTTTCTTTCTTTCTTTCTTTCTTTCTTCAATTTTCCTCGCTTCCTTCCTGCCACCCTTCCTTCCTCCCTTTCTTTCTTTCTTCCTTTCTTTCCTTCTTTCTATTTTTATTTCCTTCATTTTCCTCCCTTCCTTCCTATCTTTCTTTCTTTTTTCTTTCTTTCTTCAATTTTCCTCCTTTTCTTCCTCTCTTTCTTTCATTTTCCTCCCTTTCTTTCTTTCTTTCTATTTTTATTTCTCCCATTTTCTTCTCTTCCTCCCTTTCTTTCTTTCTTTCTTCCTTTCTTTCCTTCTTTCTATTTTTATTTCTTCCATTTTCCTCCCTTTCTTCCTATTTTCTTTCTTTTTTCTTTCATTTTCCTCCCTTCCTCCCTTTCTTTCTTTCCTTCTTTCTATTTTTATTTCTTCCATTTTCCTCCCTTTCTTCCTCTCTTTCTTTCTTTTTATTTTTATTTCTCCCATTTTCTTCTCTTCCTCCCTTTCTTTCTTTCTTCTTTTCTTTCCTTCTTTCTATTTTTATTTCTTCCATTTTCCTCCCTTTCTTCCTCTCTTTCTTTCTTTTTTCCTTCATTTTCCTCCCTTCCTCCCTTTCTTTCTTTCCTTCTTTCTATTTTTATTTCTTCCATTTGCCTCCCTTCCTCCCTTTCTTTCTTTCTTTCTTTCTTTCTTTCTTCGATTTTCCTCCCTTCCTCCCTTTCTTTCTTTCTTTCTTCCACTTTCCTCCCTTTCTTTCTTTCTTTCTTTCTCTCTTTCTTCAATTTTCCTCCCTTCCTTCCTCTCTTTCTTTCTTTCTTTTTTCTTTCATTTTCCTCCCTTCCTGCCTTTCTTTCTTCTTTCCATTTTTATTTCTTCCATTTTCCTCCCTTCCTTCTTTCTTTCTTTCTTTCTTTCTATTTTCTGAAATTAACACGTGGAAGTAATATATATATATATATATATATATTATATATTGTATTCGTAAGTCAAACAGTGTTAAAGATTGTGTAATCAATATGTATAATTTATTTTATTTCATTTTCTCTTCTTCCCCTCTTACTTTAAGTGTTTCTCTCAGTTTGCCACATTTTTTTCTGTCCTCTTACATCTTTGGTCCTTCATATATTTATTTATGTATATCCATTTCCTTATTTCCTCCCTCTTTCCTCCTCTAAGTTCATTTTCCCTCCCTCTATCTCAGTTTTCTTCTCTTTCCTTGTGTCCTTCTTGCCCTGCCATCTCTTCACCTGTGGATCCCGGGCCCTACTAGGGGGCGCGTCTCTGTCAATACATGATTTATCACACTAAGTAAAAATCTGTGGGACATGTGCATCGGAGGCACGCGCCGTGGCGTCATCAAACCAGCAGCGTGGTGGTGACATGGTCGGCCCCTGTCATCTCCACAGCCACGTTTACACCAAACCCACACATTTAGGATCTTGCCAAGCGATACGTGGCGAGACTACAGCGATGTGGAGAAGAGACAATGCCGCGTCTCCAAGGCAACGAGAAACATCACACTGGCGAATGTACATCACAAAATATTTAATTGTAGTTCCTGACGAGTTACGTAACATCATGACGTCGATCAAACAGGTAACTGATCAGGAAGATAAAAAGACATTGGTTGGGTCACTGGTTGAGAAGAAACTGCCTACTGAAGGATGCACTGGAAGGAATGGTGAACTGGAGAAGAGTTCGGGGCAGAAGAAGATATCAAATAATAGACGACATTAAGATATAGCCTATGGATCATATGAGGAGGAAGAAGGCAGAAAATAGGAAAAATTGAAAGATGTTGGGTTTGTAGTGAAAAACCTGGCATTGGGCAGAACACAATGATAATTGCATGTATTGCGCTTTTCTCTTGTTATTATAACAGAAATACATTTCATTACCTGCTAAAATCATAATTTAATTTAAACATTTTATAATATAATTACAAATAACTGGTTAATACATTAATTAAATTAATTTTTGAAAATGCAGTTAACATATCTGAATGAAGCAGTGTCATTTTCTTTAAATGCAATGGACATGGAATTAGAAGATGATGATGTAGATGTTGAAGGAGGATTTCGCACTTTATTTAGTACTTCATCGTTACATTAATGGATTCATGCTCATTGATTTACGGGGAAACAGTTGGCGACACTGACTAAACAAAAGAACGACCATGCAGTAAATTGATTGTGATAAATCGAGTTCCAAAAATTATTGCGATATATGACTGTAATTGGTTGGAATTCAAAATTTCATTACACTTCATTAGCCGAAAATGTAAATACGTCATATAAACGAAATATTAGTTTTAAATGATTGCTTCAAAATATTTTTTGCACTTAAACCACAAATTTCATTTATTTGATTTTATATCCTTTTTTACCGGGAAGGCCTTCAATTACGTAAACATTTTAACTTAGGGGTTTGACTTATTTCTGAAATAAATATATAGAGGGTGATTCGCGAGGATTTACCGTCCCTTACGCAGCTTATTTCTGAAGACATTATGAGGAAAAAATGTCATATAAAAAATTTGTCCTAATTTCATTATTTTCAGAGGTACACTAATTTGAAATTTTTTAGTAAAATACATTATTCTTGAGTTTTAAGGATAGTAATAATATGCGTTACAAGAGCGGTATGTTGAAGTTTTCATGTTCGAGGAAAAGTTTGAAAAAGCGAAACGTAGTTGAGCTTTTTTAATTTCCGAGAATTGAAAGAAAACATACCGCTCGTGTATCGTACATTATTTTATGCGAAGATCGTTTATTACATACCTGAAAGAGGAATTTCTAATTAGTTGCAATGAAATCTCCATCTTGATTTCTGTTTAATGACGGCAAATATGCAAAACAAAAATATCTATCATCAACATCGTTGCTTTAAAATGTTTTCTGTGTTGACTATACTCCAGCAGGCCGTGATATACGTCTGTATTTTTTTCCCCCAGTCTATGATGCGTCTGGAATCTTGTTGATTTTTTCATGGCTTCCTTAATGTTACTTGCATCACGAATGCAGTAACTTTAAAGAATCAGAGTTTACTAATTTTTGCAAATATTTAAAAACAATAATTAACAGTGCAATTTAGGTGAAATTGCAGTGGTAAGTTTCCAATTTATAATTATTACTATATTGAATGTCTCTAAAAATAATATGTTAAAAGCCTAAAGCAGTAAAATCAATATGTCACTTAAGCAGAAGAGGGAAATTGTTATGTGTGTTGGGTTGGGAATACTGAATGGGAATTTTAGACTTTCAGATTGGTTTTGTGCGAAAACCAAGCAAATACGGATCTCGGTTGAATATTACAGATAAAGAACGAACTATTCAGGAGTATCATTTCTTTATTACCTATTATTCTGAAGCTAAAAATGTGTTGTGAATTTCATAGTTCCGTCGTACAGAATTTTTTTTTTTTCGATTTTGACTACAAAATTAATATTTTCTTACTCATTTATCACAACAATTGTTACAAATTACACCGTTCTTGTAAATTCTTCAAGACTGTACATTAAGATGCATAATTAAACTGTAAAGAAGTTCTTAATATCGTATGACTTGTAACAATTTTATTGTAAGTGCGTAAGAATGATGTCTTTTTAATTAAAAATTGGAAAAAATCTGTACAAAGCAATTAACACATTTTTAGTTTCAGAACACTAGCCCATCAGGACTGTCGCTGGGCAGTAACCTGAACACACGTTTCAGCGTCACATTGTTGACAAGTAACTCCATCTGTTAGCACAACCATAAAGGATCTAGTAGATGCTATAGAGTTACCAACAATGGGGGAAAAAAAAGAACACTAGCCAATTAAAAAAATGAACTTCTGAATAGTTTATTCTCTATTTGTAATATTCTTTTACCCTTAAAACTAAAGAAATAAGGTATTTTTTTACAAACAACTTCAAATTAGTTTATCTTTGAAAATATTGAGATTATAACAAATGTTTGTATGACATTTTTTGCTGATAATGTTTTCAGAAATAAGCTCCGTAAGTGACGGTAAATCCTCGTGAATCACCCTGTATAATAGAACATGTAATCGCTATTATGTAGCTCGGCATGTTGCAAATTTGTTCCTCTTGACTGCACGTCTTCCTATAAATTAGTCACAAACATTTTCTAAATCCAACTTTTCAGCACTCTCTTTATGTATACTTAACAGCAATGTGATTAAGTGTTTGCTGGGACATTATCGAAAGCAAATATGTATTCAGTCTTTCCAAAGTGGAATGAGAAAGACGAACAACGCTAGTCCCAAGAAAATCTATCACAGATAGTGCTCCGAATCAGGCGTGATGCTGTAGCCTTTCTAGAAATCAATGTTCGGCTCCTAGGAAGTGAGATTCTTGGAGCCATCCCCTTTAAGCACAGTACCCAATCAACGCCGTTAATTGCCTCCTCGACATCCATATGGGTACATCGAAATAACCTCGTTCACAGTTCTTAGGAAGGTGAGAAACTGTATGCAGTTGAAGATACATACTTCAGTATCATGATCAATGCACACAGGGATGTCCTTGGTGATGCTATGTATACAAGGTGTCCCATAAGTCTGTTATTAAAGGCCAAGTCACCATATTACAAAATGTTTCAGTATTCATTCATTCATTCATTCATTCACATTTTCGTATCTAATGGCAGGTTATCTACGACAAACCCAGCATTCTCTAGTCTTAACTTTTCCGCTTTTCTCTTAGTCTCCGCATATGATCGATATATTATCTTAATGTTGTCTATTTTTCTTTTATTTTAGTAGGTTATTTTACGACGCTTTATCAACATCTTAGGTTATTTAGCGTCTGAATGAGATGAAGGTTATAATGCTGGTGAAACGAGTCCGGGGTCCAGCACCGAAAGTTACCCAGCATTTGACCATATTGGGTTGAGGGAAAACCCCGAGAAAAACCTCAACCAGGTAACTTGTCCCGACAGGGAATCGAACCCGGGCCACCTGGTTTCGAGGCCAGATGCGCTACCGTTACTCCACAGGTGTGGACAATGTTGTCTATCATCTGTTAACTTCTTCTGCACCGAACTTTACTCCCATTCACCATTCCTTTCAGTACATCCATCAGTAGGCAGTTTCTTCTTAGCCAATAAACCAGGCAATTCCTTTTTCTCTTCCTGAACAGTTACAGTACAACATTAATCTTTCTTCACCCATCCTTTCTAACACAGATTCATTTCTTATTTTGTCTGTCCATTTCACATCCTCCATTCTTCTCCATATCCACATTTCAAATGCTTCCAGTTACTTTCCTTCACTTCTTCGTAATGTCTATGTTTATGCCACATACAATATCACACTCCACACAAAGCACTTCACTTAAATCGTTTTCTAAAGGTCCGCAGAAAATGCATCTTTTTGTATTAAAAGCTTCCTGTGTCATTGCTATTCTCATTTTGATTTCCTGGTAGCAGCTCATGTTATACTTATGCCTTTATTTACTTGCTTACTTAAATGGCTTTTAAAAACCCGGAGGTTCATTGCCGCCCTCACATAAGCCCGCCATCTGTCCCTATCTTGAGGAAGACTAATCCAGTCCCTAGCATCATTTCCCACCTTCCTCAAATCCCTTTTAATATTATCCTCCATCTACGTTTCCCTCAGGTCTTCCAGCTAACACTCTATATGCATTTCTGTATTCACCCATACCTGCTACATGTCCTGCCCATCTCAAACGTCTGGATTTAATATTCCTAATTATGTCAGGTGAAGAATACAATGCGTGCAGTTCTGCATTGTGTAACTTTCTCCATTCTCCTGTAACTTCATCCCTCTTAGCTCCAAATATTTTCCTCTGTACCTTATTCTAGAACATCCTTAACCTCTGTTCCTCTCTGAAAGTGAGAATCTAAGTTTCACAACCATACAGAACAACCTGTAATTCATTCATTTAGTGTTGTGCCCAATTGCAGGTGTTTCACTTCAAACCCAGCTTTGTCCAATCTTTTCTATTTCCTGCTTTCCTCTTTGTCTCCTCATGTGATCCATACATCTTAATGTTGTCTATCATCTGATATCTTCTTCTGCCCCGAACTCTTCTTCCATTCACCCATCCTTCTAGTGAATCCTTCAGTAGGCAGTTTCTTCTCAGTCAGTGACCCAACTAATTCCTTTTCCTCTTCCTGATCAATTTCAGCATCATTCTTTCTTCACCACTCTTTCAAACATAGCTTCATTTCTTATTCTGTCTGTCCACTTCACACGTTCCATTCTTCTCCACATCCACTTTTCAAATGCTTCTATTCGCTTCTCTTCACTTCGTCGTAATGTCCATGTCTCTGTTCACTACAATGCCACACTCCATACAAAGCACTTCACTAGTCTCTTCCTTACTTCTTTATCCAGAGGTCTGCAGAAGTGTTTTATAAATTCTAATTTTTCATTTTTTTTTAAAGCAGACGGGATGACAAAAGCTTCTCAATCGAATAATAGCAGGCATTTCCCATATTTATTCTGCGTTTAATTTCCTCTCGAGTGTCATGTATGTTTGTTACTATTGCTCCAAAGATTTTAATTTTTCCACCTTATAGTGCATTCAAACTATTTGAAGCTGTCCATTTTGTATACTCACTCAATTAGAATTTGCAAACTTACCTTCTTTATTTTTCTTCCGATAACCATGATCTAAGTCTTGTTTGCATTTAACTTCATCCCATACTGCTCACAGCTGTCATTTAGCTCCAGTAACATATCCCTCAGTGTCTTTTCCTCTTCTATAGCAATGCAATATCATCAGTAAAACGTATTCACTTTATTCTTTAAGGAGTAAGAAATATCTGTTCGCCGGATATCGCCCAGAGTCTGTGAATAATGAAATTTGCATGGGTGTTTCAAGCGAAAACGAAATCCATAAGCTTTTAACGGTACACGAACCAAAGATGTTAGTGAAATTCAGCGAGGAAGAAGAAGCCCCACATTTGTGCAGCTATTAAATTTCTCAGCATTTGGATGTGCTTCATTTACAGAACTATTAGTATTCATTTGTTCCGCGGCTTGTAACTATAGCGACGCGCATTTTCAGTAAAACTAGAGCATCGACACAAAACTCTTTAACTGACTTCCTCTGTAAGCCGCATGCCACTATTGTTTCGTGTTTGTTACATTATAATACTTCAGGAACGATCATTTGATTTCCTTTTAACCTGATTGTTGTGGGGGTGAAATTATCTGAAAATTTTAAGTGAAGAGAGACGTGGGAGTTCCACACAGCTTCTTTCGTCACTCTTGCTTGTTCATATATTATGATTGCTATGTGACGTTGCCATTTTGACACGAGGTTACCACGTGACCAGTAAAACTAACCCTTTTAGGTCCGTTATTCGGTAGGAGTTTGCTATTAAATTGCTTCAGTTACTATTTTTCCTTTTTGCTGTTAATTTTTTTCTGCGTGTGCAATTCTGTGTAAAGGTCATATCGACGGCTAATTTCAAAAGGAAAATAACTCAAAATTTAAAGCTTGAGAAACCTGAATTTTAAACCTTTATGCTGCTGTGAAAAATCCAATTAACAACACTAATTTGAAACTTATAGTAGTCTACGTATAAAAACATCATTAACAGAATTTTGAATAATATCAATGATCTTTTAATTTTTCACAGTAACATAAACCATTAAAATGCAGGTTTTTGAAAACTTTGTATTTTGACTTGCTTCCATTTCCGTCGATATGTGAATGCGATTGATTATCGATAAGCCTTTTTATGTATTGTCTTCTTAAAATAAAAAACTAACATTGATAGACTCCTACAGTAATTTTTTAATAAGAAAATGGAAATCGGTTTGTACCAATTTTAAGATTTTGTCAACCTGAATTTATAAAACAGATATATTACCGGTTGTGCAGTATGATTGTGAAACTTAGAGTCTCACTTTGAGAGAGGGATAGAGGTTAAGGATGTTCGAGAATAAGGTGCTTAGGAAAATATTTGAGTCTAAGAGGGATGAAGTTAAGGAAGAATGGAGAAAGTTAACACAACGCAGAACTGCACGCATTGTATTCTTCACCTGATATAATTATGAACATTAAATATAGGAGTTTGAGATGGATAGAGCATGTAACACGTATAGATGAGTACAGAAATGCATAATAAAGTGTTAGTTGGAAGACCTTTGGGGAAGGCCGAGACGTAGGTGAGAGGATAATATTAAAATGTATTTGAGGCAGGTGGGATATGATGCTAGGAACTGGATTAATCTTGTTCAGGATAGGGACCAATGGCGGGCTTATGTGAGAGCGGCAATGAACCTGCGGGTTCTTTAAAAGCTATGTAAGTATGTAAGTAAGATATTGACTTCCACAAGATAATGGATAAGATTGTAGGTTAAGTATGAATAATTGAGGTATAGTTCTTGAGATCTTTTTAATAATATGCAATAAAGATTTTAAAATCTAAATATTAACAACGGTCAAAATATCTTCCTTTGAAACAAAAGTTTGGAATCAATACCGTACGCCGAGCTAGCAAAAAGTTATTAATTGCTTTCTTTTGTAATTTCTTGAAATTCCGTTACCAATGATCCAAACTGTAATACCATAAGCTAATAAATAGTATATTACAATACAAGGTTGAGAACTACTTTTTACAAAATCGAGGAAAAACTTGAAAAACCTGTAGACCGAGTTTTTCAATTTCCGAGATTTTGTAATGCGCTTCACAAACGTGTATTGTACAACATTTTTGCACAATCATAATTTTAAAATTACAAATACAATATAAATGTTTCATTGAACATTTAAAGCAATATTATTCCAAAGCCTTCCCAAAACTATACTGTAATGTAACTAAGTAACAATAAGTACACTGTAATGGGTATATTTCAGTACAGTTTTATGTTATGAATAGGGATTTCCCTAGCAACAAGTTTCTGTGTAAGAATTCTATGTTTTAAGGCCTAAAAACAATAGATGTAAATACAAAAAAAACACGATCGTGCAAAAGTACTATGAAATAAAATGCAAAATAAACATTTTAAAGTGATGTTTAGGTACTAATAGTTTTCGGTATACAAACAATTCTAGCTAACCTATAACAACTTGTATCAATATGTCGTTCCCAAGTCAGCATCAACCTATTTTTTTTTTTTAATATTTCAGACTATAGATAAAATTAAGGGAGATGGAGGGTGTTGGCGAAATGAAAATGAAAGTGGGAGAAGTTAGAGAAAAAAAAACTTTCTTAATACCTGCTTTTTCCACCACAAATTACATCACAACCTGGCCGACGATCGAACCTGGACCATCTGAATGGAAAGGTAGCACACAGCCACAGATGCGGCTCGTTTAGTTGGAGTAATAGTGCAACAAATACCGTTTCCCATGCAGCAGTGTTTATTCTCTGGAATGTTCTTGAGTCGCCGTCACTTTGAAGACAAATTGAACAGGATGGATAGTGGTGGCGCTCGGACATAGATCGCTCTTGCACCCAGTGGCCGCCGCAGGCACCTGTTGCACGCCCTGTCCGAGCGGGCGATTCTGTAAAACTGCATTCGATTAATTATCTTGATGTGAACAGGTATGAAGAGGAGAATCGTCAGTTATAACGGAAGGAAATTCTGCTCCAGGGGACAGAAAATTCTGCCCTATTTTTAGTTATATAGCTTGCAACAATACCGGAATATGAGTGCGCATGTAGGCCTACATACACTGAAAGATTGTGATGAATGTGGCACATACTTTCTGAATGAACGCATTGCCCACCGCTGTGGAATAACGGTTAGAATGCTAGATCGTGAAAAGAACGGTCCCGGGTTCAAATCCTGGTTGGAACATGTTAAGGCAGGTTCACAATAAACCGGGAACGAGAGCCAAACCGATAACGAGAGGCGGAGGACTTGAAAGTGAAGATTTCTGATCCACAATAAACCGAGAGCGGAAACGATTATGCATATCGATAAGTCAACGTTATGTAAAGTCGATATTATGCATTCTGATGTTCTGATTGCTAAGATCACACCGTACACGAGCCTGGCTCTTACGGTAGTGGCCAGAAACATTTTTGTTTTATAAATTTACTTTGTACTCGCTAGCTAGCTAGCTAGTTAAATAAATAAATAAATAAATAAATAAATAAATAAAAATAAATAAATAAGTAAATAAATAAATAAATAAATTAAATAAATAAATAATTATATAAATAAGTAAATAAATAAATCAATAAATAAATAAAAATAAATAAATAAGTAAATAACAATAAATAAATAAATGACTAAATAAATAAATAAATAAATAAATAAGTAAGTAAATAAATAGCTAAATAAATAAATAACTAAATAAATAAATACATAGACACACAGACAGACAAATAAATAAATAAATAATTATTTATAAAATAATTAATTAAATAAGTAAATATATTAACAAGTAAATAATTAAATAAATATATTATTTAATAAATAAATAATTAAATAAATAATTAAACTTAATAAATAAATAAGATAATTAATAATAAATAATTAAACAAATAAATTAATAATTAAATAAATTAAACAAAGAAATACATAATTAAATTAGTAAGTAATTAAATAATTAAATAAATAAATGCATAATTAAATAATTAAGCAAATAAATAATTAAATAACTAAATAAATAATTAAACAATTAAAATAATAAATAATTAAAGGAATAAATAAATAATTGGATAAATAAATAAATTATAAACAAATAAATAATACATTAATAATTAAATAAATAATAAATATATAAATAAAATAATAAATAAATAGACAAATAGATAAAGAGATAAATAAGCACACAAATAACTAATACACAACAGACAAATAAAAAATATAAATGAACAACTACATAAATAAATAACTAATAAAGAAATAAGTAAATGAATAGAATATAAATAAATGAATATATGAATATCGATAAGTGAATAAATAAATAAACAATTAAATAAATAAATTTGTGTAAAATTTAAGCATTCTTTCATGAGTACAAGCCAGCCAACATAAACACAGGTCAACCAACTTTTAGGATATTTAAGACACAGGATATTTAAGAATTCAACTCACATGGTAATCAGGCGACATATACACGTAGCATAATATTGAAAGTAATTCTACTCAATTTCTGAATTAGTTCTAACTTTCAGTTTTTGAGAGCAGACTGGATGACAAAAACTTCTCAACCGAATAATAACAGGCATATGAGCCACAGATGCCTCGAGATGTAAGTTTTCGTGTGACGTCAGAGGTGCAGTTCAGAGTGTAGCTGGCGCTCTTTCTTTTCCTGCGCTCACTTTGCAGGTTAATTGAGCCAGGCTTTATCGTCAGAAACAAAAAGTTCTTCCTGCCAAACGGTTCATATTGCAGGTGCAAAAAAAGGGGCTGCCTTGATTACGCTTGAATTGTGCGCGATGAACAAATTGCTTCCTGAGGACGGTGCGAGCTCCCAGCCACGCGCTTATTGATTCCGCGACCCTATTATTCTTGTGCACCTTGATTGGGAGGACGTCCGTGCATGTGGCTGGCCACCTCGCAGTCCGTCGAATATAAAAACAAATTTCACAAATATTTCTGACTTTATGATGAAATAAATGAAAAAATGTGAATGGAAAAACTTTAAGAATACTTGAATATCAGTATTAATTGCAACTTTGACTGCCTCCGTGGTCTGTTGGTCAGCATGCTGGCTTCCAGATCCGGAGGTCCCGGGTTCGATTCACGGGCTCGGCTCTCGGTGAATTTTTCTTGAAGGAGAAGAATTCCCTGGGTGTCTAGAGTCAGGAAATTTGTATGATTGTGAGTGTGCCGGGTTAATATTAATTAACCGATCATCACAAATATAAAAAATACATCAGGACTGTAGCTGGGCAGTAACCTGAACACACGTTTCAGCGTCACATTGTTGATAAGTAACTCCATCTGTTAGCACAACCATAAAGCATCTAATAGATGCTATAGAGTTACCAACAACTAAAAAAAAAAAAAAAAAAAAAAAAAAATTGCAATTAGCGCTGCACTGTCAGCCAAAAGTTTATAGACCTATGTGTGTAGATTATACAGGACTTTTATTTCAAAACTTCCCGGTCTAAATATCTAATTATTTAAATTGAATTCAATTTAAACAAAAAACACGTCAATTTAGATACTGAGGGGGAAGTCTGAAACCAGGCTTAATTGTATTTTAGATTTCACCCCTCACCCCCAGCCACCCCACTTTGAAATTTCAAATAACATCCCTATATTGTTATACTTAAATATGAAATGGCATTCAATTTTTTATACACCTAATTCATTTGTTTTCGCATCTTTTGTTTTATATCGTCGCCTAGCAACCTGGATATTTGTTATTGCTGAGTAGAGCTGAAGAGAATAAAGCTACAAAAACTTATTGTGTATTTCATGTAGGCCCTAATAGTTGTGTTTGAGTATAAAATTATTTTAAAATGGTGTATACCCTGCAAGAGAGAACATAAATAATTTTTGTTGAATAATTTGGAGAATTACACAAAATAAGCTGTTTTTCTTCCTACAATAATAATAATAATAATAATAATAATAATAATAATAATAATAATAATAATAATAATCCGTGATGCTACAACCCGTGAAGGGCCTAGACCGACCAGTCGGCTGCTGGCCTCACGCCCACATGTCGAAGCAGAGGTGGACGATCATCCAACCAGAATGGAGGTATCGTGTGGTTAGCACGATGATCCTCTCAGCCGTTATAGCTGGTATTCGCAACCGGATTTCGCTACCTATCGTAGCTCCCCAAGTGCTTCACGATCTGGGTGGGCACCGGTCCCATACACTGGCCGAAATTTCATGAAAAATTTCTTCCCCCATGAGGACTCGAACCAGCGCGCATTCCGTAACGCGAGTCCTAGGCGGGATGCCTTAGACCGCGACGCCACTGCGCGGGACTTTCATCTTACAATCAACCGATAATAATTAAAAATATAGGTTGCCAGGCAACGATAGAAAACAAAAGATGCGAAAACAAATGAATGAGGTGTGTAAACAATTGAATGCTCTTTCATATTTAAGTATAAAAGTATAGGGGTGTCATTTGGAATTTCAAAGTGGGGTGGCTGGTGTGGGGGTGAAATCTAAAATGCAATTAAGTCTGGTTTCAGACTTCTCCCTCAATATCTAAATTGACGTTTTTTTTTTTTTTTTTTTTAAATTGAATTCAATTTAAATAATTAGTTATTTATACTGGGAAGTTTTAAAATGAAAGCCCTGTATAATACATGCATATGTATGTATGTATGTATGTATGTGTGTGTGTGTGTGTGTGTGTGTGTGTGTGTGTGTGTGATGAGAAAAAGTTAGATCTCAGCCTGGCAAAGGACGAGAAGTTTCAGTCCTGGCAGACAGATAGGTGAATTACATTGTTAACAAAATATCTACTACATGGATGCCTTTATTAATCCCTTTCTTCGGAGGGATCATTAAATGTCCATGTTTACTGTGAAATTACATTCTACTTTACTTAGATACGTTCTTGAGATGACTTTACTTCTATGGTTTGATTTTCGGTCTCATAGTCATAGATAAAACGGTTCTGGAATGACCCTAGGTAATGGGGTCGGGTCTCGCTCTAGGCGTCTGCGATCTGCAATGATCCATGGTCGTAAATGTCATAGAAGAAGTTGGTCTGACTGCCATCTGTGACACTGCTATATGATTTCTATAACTGTCCATTCAAGCCTTTGTGATCTCAGAGACTGATGTAATGTCAGAAAAAAAAAATTCCAAATGTGTAGTGGATAACGGACTTAGGGGTATGATTTAAATTGAAAGCTATGTCCTTTGAAGTACAGGGAGCTAAATTCAAAGGTAATAATTTCTATTACTTGGCCTCGAAAACTCAAACGTTCCAGTCATGCTGTCAATCGAACTTTAATTACAAATTTAAAATTATAAAACTTTCCACTGCAAGTAGCAAAAAATTTTATTTCCAATACTTCACATTTCACTTATAGAACAGTTTCCCCACAGTTGTCCTGTAGGCTAAATATTAATAAATTCTATGCTGCATTTGTCTGAAGTTAAAAGTTCTTGACATTAAACACTGGCTTTTAAGTGAATATTGTACAATAGTGATTATTTCGCTCTTGTACCAATGCACCAATGAATTAAAACATTCTATTGAGTTTTAACCAGTCAAAGCCATCCATCAACCGCAATCTTTTCGCACCTGATTGACGTTTGTTCAATTGCTTGTCGCACCTGATGTTCAGATGTTAATTTATTCCATTTTTTCCTTAACAGTGGGCCGTGATATTGCACGATGGCCGTTCTAGCAAATATAAGTATTAAATATCTTAATTTATAACTATTATCATCAGTTTCTGTACATTGTAAATTATTAATTAATATATTCACGAAATTGTCTTACTCAAATATCACAAGAGTTCTCATCTTCTTGATAACTCATTAAATGGAAGGACCTTGGTCATAAGAAGAAAAATAAAGAAGGTAAACGTGCGAATTCTAAATCAGGCAGTAGAGCAAGTGGACAGCTTTAAATACTTGGGGTGTACTATAAGCAGTAACATGAACTGCTGCCAGGAAGTCAAAAGGAGGATAGCAATGGCAAAGGAAGCCTTTAACAGAAAAAGGAGCATCTTCTGCGGACCTGTGAAAAAAGAAGTAAGGAAGATACTAGTGGAGTGCTTTGTATGGAGTGTGACATTGTATGAACATTACGACGAAGTGAAATGTGGATATGGAGAATAATGGAGCGTGTGAAGTGGACAGACAGAATAATAAATGAAGTTATGTTGGAAAGAGTGGATGAAGAAAGAATGATGCTGAAACTGATCAGAAAGAAGAAGAATGGAACACTGGTTGAAATGGACAGACAGAATAATAAATGAAGTTGTGAAAGAATAGTTCGGGGCACAAGAAGATATCAATGATACGACGTTAAGAAACTGGATCAGGAAGGGGAAGGAAAAATAGGAAGGTTGAGAAAACTGGGTTTGGGTCAGTATGAATTAATTAATACAGTCCATTTAAGAGAATAGATTAAAATAAATGATTGCAAGAATTTTATTTCTGTCCTATTTATGCAAAAATTTGAATCGAACAAATGTAAGTAACATTGAAAAATTGTTTTGAATCGTGCGTATTTGTGAATGGGAGTGTGAAATAGTTCAGTATTCCCAACCCAACAAAATAACAATTTCCCATTCTTACCGCTTAAGCGTCATATTCATTTATGCTTTAGAACATATTATTTTTAAAGACAAATAGAATAATTATAAATTGAAATTTCACCTAAATTGCAATGTTAAAAAATATTTGCAAAAAGGTCTGGTTACTGCATTTGTAATGCAAGTAACATGGAAGTTCAACAAGATTCCAGACTCATCATAGACTGGGAAAAAAAAAAAAGACCTGGCCTGCTTATAGTAAAGAAAATATTTTATAGAATTAATAAATACAAAGTCGATTTAAGATGAATAGTTTATTATTATAATAAACGATCTTCGATTGATACAAGAATTTTATTTCATGTTCTGAAATTAAAAAAGCTCAACTATGTTTCGCTTTTTCAATCTTTTTCGAACAAAAACGTCAACATTGAAAAATTGTTTTACAAAACGAAAAACTGCATTTATTTGCATCAGATTTCTGCACACTTGAAGGACAAAACTGAAATCTTTTCAATAATTTATTAGCCTATCATAATAGACTGACCTTTTCAATTGACAGAGGATATTGAAGATTTAATCAATGGTTTTCCCAAAACACGCTTTGAAATGTTTCACATAAAACAATTTTTATCTCGGAAAGGAAGCAAAAACGAGCAAAACTGTATTAAACTTTTTTGTTCGAAATATCTCAAAGAATAACCACCTGAAATTAATGACATTACTTACGGTTCACTTTGTACAGACGAAAGTCGAAAACCACTTTTTTTTCGTGTCAGATTTACAAAACCTTGTTTCTGCATAAAACTATAGGAACCAATTTTTTTATTATTTCCGCCCTATTTTTTACACTGCGAAAGTAAAAAGAGACAATGGAAGAAAAGTAATAAAGTAATAGTGTACAGTAAGTGGGATGAAGCGAAGAAGAAATCACGATGTAACTAGAAAGTGGCGCGTCTTTACTGCCGATCGCTTGCAGCAGGACTCGAAGCGACGGCCTTACGCACGCACGCATCTGCGTGGGTGAGTTTGACACCCTCCACCGCGCATGCGTCCCGCGGACCCCGACCAACACACTCCGGCGCGAGCTGGCCCGTCTCGACAGTTGGCATTGCACCTCGCCGCAGACTGGAGATGTGCGCGGTGCGCGGCGGGTGGACTAACCTCTGAGCAACAGGTAAACATTCATGTCGGTGCTAGGTCCTGCCTTTGTTCATTCATGTGTAGTTTACAGTTGAACAAGTCATTAATTATCAGTAACACTACAATAAAATTAACAATTACGATTTAGAAACGGCCGTAGTATTTTTATCGTAAGATTTTTTTATTTAATAAGTATATTTCTGGCACATAATGCAATTATTTTTAAAATGACAAAAAATGCTGTGTTCAATATTGAAATTAACTATTTTTGCTTATAATTCACACTTGTGCTAACTCGATTCCATTAGAAGTTTCATTTTATTTTCGAAACAGGCTTTAACTGTAAGTTTAAAAAAAATGAAAGAGATGTCCCTAAGCAACACAGCCTACATGTCATCCACTTTTTATGAAAATTAGAGGCCAGGAATACATAAAAATGTATTTAAATATTAAATCTACTTTTACGAAAGGCATTGACATAATTTCAAATAATAATAATAATAATAATAATAATAATATAATAATCATAATAATAATTATAATGATAATGATAATAATAATATTATAATATAATAATCATAATAATAATGATATTAATAATAATGATAATAATAACATCATAATGATGATAATAATAATAATGATAATAATAATGATAATGATGATAATAATATAATCATAATAATAATGATAATAATATAATAATGATAATAATAATGATAATAAGAATATAATAATCATAATAATAATAATAATAATAGCGATAATAATAATAATAATAAATAATAATAATAATAATAATAATAATAATAATAATAATTGTAATTATAGCCACAAATGATAATAATATAATATAATATGTAATATAAGCTTAAAGCAATTATTTCCTTACTCAAAATTTTAAACTATGTATAAAGAAGGCCTATACGATTATATCTCGTCACCAGAACATTAGTAAGGCTACGAAATGAAAATATGAAGAGGGGAAAAATTAAGATATCTTGGAGCAACAGTAACAAATATAAATGAAAATAAACACAGAATAAATATGAGAAATGCCTGTTATTCGGTTGAGAACATTTTGTCATCCAGTCTGCTCTCAAAAAAAAAAAAAAAAAAAAAAAAAAACTGAAAGTTAGAATTTATAAAACAGTTATATTACCGGTTCTTCTGTATGGTTGTGAAACTTGGACTCTCACTTTGAGAGCGGAACAGAGATTAAGAGTGTTTGAGAATAAGGTTATTAGGAAAATATTTGGGGCTAATAGGGATGAAGTTACAGCAGAATGGAGAAAGTTACACAACACAGAACTGCACGCATTGTATTCTTCACCTGACATAATTAGGAACATTAAATCCAGACGTTTGAGATGGGCAGGGATGTAGCACGTATGGGCGAATCCAGAAATGCATATAGAGTGTTAGTTGGGAGACCGGAGGGAAAAAGATCTTTGGGGAGGTCGAGACATAGATGGGAGGATAATATTAAAATGGATTTGAGGGAGGTGGGATATGATGATAGAGACTGGATTAATCTTGCTCAGGATAGGGACCGATGCCAGGCTTATGTGAGGGCGGCAATGAACCTGCAGGTTTCTTAAAAGCCATTTGTAACTAAGTAAGTATTATTATTGTTATTATTATTATTATTATTATTATTATTATTATTATTATTATTTTATTTATTTATTTATTTATTTTTCAATAAATTCAGATTCAAATATTAAAAATTATACTATTGACTAATAAAATTACCCATGATGTTTCGCGCTATTATTGTTACGATTTTTTTGTACATCTAGCCTATATTCAATGTTTATGATATAAAATTTACGAACAATTAGAACTCGCGGTATTCCTTCCTAGGATTTGCTCGTGGAACTTCGGGCTTTCGCGGAACACACTTTGAGGGACGGTGTACTGTTGTATATTGTACAGGAAACAGAAAAACATAATTTCCAATCACCATTGCTTTAAATTCTCGCTCGCATGACTACCATACCCATAACGAAACATCAGCTCGTTTCCATACAGAATGTATAATAAGTTTATATTGCCTTCTTGCACGGCATTTAGTTTTGACGAATTACAGTAAGCTGTATATAAAGTGACTGTAAGGTTTAGAAATGTCAAGATGACACAGGATATAGCTTGAACAATGCAATTATTGGTATACCATTATTCAGAAGAAAAATGTATGAAGGCAGGCCTATGTAACAATGGACCAACCGACAATTTGAAAAAAAATGAGAAATGCTTACAAATCTGTTGTTGGTTGAATTATTTAACTCATAAAAAATTTATAAAGTCCCCCGGCAAACCCAGCACAGAGAAGGAAAAGACATAGTTATTAATGCAGAAAAATTCGATCCGGCACAGAGGTTCGAACACAGGACCTCCAGTTCTACGCACTGGGTGTTCTAATCACTGAGCTATGCCGAAGTTTAACCCACCGCACCGGATCCCGGGTCCCGGGTTCGATTCTCGGCGCTGGAGTGAGTTTTTCTGTATTAATAACAAATGATAAACATCACAGAAAACTCTGCAGGACCAAAAAAATTAATCTTTGTATAAAGACATAATGACTTGAGACTGAACATGTGTTAGGGACACCACTATTTTATATTCTTGGATATTTGTCATTTTCATTTGTTTGTAAGTTGGGACTGTCAATGACATGAACTGAAGCACATGTTTCAATTTCTAGAACAATTTAGCAAAATTGTAATGTACTGTAATAAGTAACACAATAAAATTATCTTATATATTAGAAAAAACTGGAAATTAATGCGATATCTGCTGCCATTTATTAGCAAAATTAATTTATTGAATAAAATTTATTTATTTATTTATTCATTTATTTATTTATTTATTTATTCGTTTATTTATTTAATTATTTATTTATTTATTTATTTAAATGAATGCAAGATAATATAAATAATATAATATAATATAATATAATATAACATAACATAATATAATATAATATAAAATAATATAATATAAACACCTGAATCAGTAAAACTTGTGCTCAGGAGGAGATTCCAATACAGATAAAAATAAAATTAAAATTGAGAGTAAATAAATTACAGGTTAAAAAGTGTTAAATGTCTTTGAACGCAAACTATAAATCCAATACATTTTTTTGTAATTTTTATTAATTTGGAGAGGATTAGTGGATAAAATAATATTAAAATAAAATTTGTTTAATAATCTAGGACCTTGACTCATGCTATGATAAAAAGCTGCATTGGTTTTACATTTAAGTTCAGACAAACGCAGAGAATTCATATTTTTAGTTCTATATTTATATATATACCTTTCAAAGTTTTGAAGATTTCTGTGAAAATATTTTAATAAAATAAATTTATAAATTTGTTTAATGTTGAAAACTTTGAAATGTTTAAACAACAATTCAGTTGAGTAATCTTTCTGCTTTTTTAAAACAAATTTTAACACTTTTTTTCTGTAGTAATATTAACGGATATAGGTTGGATTTATAAGTTCCACCCCAATCTATAATACCAAATATAAATATAGATTGAAATAATGCTAAATAAATTATACGTAAAAAGTTAATTGACAAAATATTTCTTAAAACAACAAAGTAATATAATATTTTACGTAATATATGACAAATATAATGAATATGATTTTTCTATTTTAAATGATTATCAATAATTATACCTAAGTAACCTCATTAATTTCATTAATAACTGAACAATTGCAATTTATATCGGAACAGTAAAATTATGCATTTTATTTTTAGTGTAGATGAAATTGGTGTATTACTTTTATTATTTAAAGAAAATGGGAGAGCAGTTGTTTTATCTTCATTAATTACAAGAGTATTTAAATCGAACCATTTTTTTTTTAATTTTAAACCGCAATTTTTATTATAATTTTGCTTTGCAATATTAGCTCGACTGCTGGTCTGTTGTTAAAAATCGGTTATTCTCTTATTATTATTATTATTATTTGTAACATTACGAATGTTACAACACTTCTTGCATAAAATATTTAATAAATAACCACATGCTTGTATTCATCATCATAAACAATCTCGCTCTCGCGCTTGTGGAATACCCTACCCAGTGACATCAGAGACTGTCGGAATTTAGTAGCGTTCAAAAGCAAACTTATTAAGCATTTTCTTACTTCGTAGAGTAGGTTTAGTTTTTACCCATTGAATAAAAAAATTTTCTCTCTTCTTAACTTTTACAATAAACTGTCTAGCCTTTATTAATCAGTTAATCTTTTAGTACTTTGATTTTTATTGTATTTGTAAATTTAATATTAATTGTAATTATAATTGTAATTGTATTCTTAATATTGTAGTTGTAACCCCCTGGTAGAGGGGAAGAGAAGGCCTGATGGTCTTATCTCTACCAGGTTAAATAAATAAAATAAAATAAATATTTCAATGGTGAGTAACTTATCTCGAAAACATGTTTTTGTCGGTTGGTCTCGTATTGCGTAACTCCGTTCAAATGAAACAAAAACTACTAAGACAGGCAAACAACCAAAAAAAAAAAAAAAAAAAAAAAAGACGAGTAAACCAGCAAGAAAATCAAAATTTCCGAAACAGTCAGTTGTAACAGGAGGCCCAGTACCCCATGGTGGACGACCACCTTATCGCACCCTACTCACTTTCTCTCTTTAATTACGCATTGTTTGAGGTTCATAATTTGTCACGGACACCGAGATACAAAAAAAAGTAGGTCGAGCTGTTGATAAAGCAACCCCGAATTTTTGGCATACTTTTGTTACACCATTGCTCCTTTATCAGCATGCGATGAACTTGTATGCGAGCACTGGAGTTATAATAATAATAATAATAATAATAATAATAATAATAATGATGATTATTTAACCTGGCAGAGTTAAGGCCATACGGCCTTCTCTAACACTCAACCAGGAGCAAAACTGCGTTACGAAAAACACTACAAATTTACAAAGTACACTACAATTTTACACACAGAACTGAATAAGATAATAATAATAAAATGTAAACAACAAGTAAGTAGAAATCAGACATAATATATAACATACAGAAAGAAAGAAAAAGCATAATAAAATGTGAACAGCAGGTCAAAATAAATGAGACATACCAAGTATAAAAAATTAGACAATTATTGATAATAATAATAATAATAATAATAATAATAATAATAATAATAATAATAATAATGATAATAATAATGATAAAAAATAAGAATAGTAATAATAATGATAATAATAATAATAATAATAATAATAATAGTAATAAAATAGTGCAGTACAAAGCATACAATGAATAAAATATTTTTAAGTACACATAGTAAGGAAAATTATGATTATATATAGCTCAACTTATCACATTATGATGGATGGATCAATGGACTGTTGAATTGACTGATGGATGGATCAATGGACTGTTGAATTGACTGATGGATGGATCAGTAGACTGTTGAATTGACTGATGGCTCAATGGACTGATACATTGACCGGTGAATGGATGGAAGTACGGATTAAGGCGTAGAGGAAGTGACAGGCGAACAGACGGATGGACAAAGGGATGGATGGATGGATGGATGAATTGATGGATTGACTGGTGGATTGATGGATAGACGATATATTTACTGGTGGGAGGATGGAAGTGCGGATGAAGGTCTAGAAGGAGAGAGAGACGACAAACGGTTGGATGGACGGACGGATGGATGGATGGATGGATGGATGGATGGATGGATGGATGGATGGATGGATGGATGGATCGTACTCCATGCTGTTATACTATATCTCTGCACGTTTATTAGAGCAAATCTGAAGCAGGTGTTGGCCTGCATGTACGAATCAGACTGTCTGAGTCTTAATACGAAACTCGGCAGTTTTGTTCCGTCAGTACTGCATGTGTGCTATATTGATGCAGATGTCCCTAAGGTACATTATGATGACGTAGACGACAATTCCGTCTACCGCAGTCGCAGGTGTGTCCTATTGCTCTTAATAAATGCCACTTCTTACTAGCGTCTCTTGCACGAGCTGGCTGGAATCACTAGATAAGCAGGTTTTCAAAACTGCACAGAGTGATTACTTCACAAAAACAAACGAACTACTTTCTCAGCAATCAGTTGTCATAGTAACCTATATACGAATAATCTGTAGCGGCGTGAGGCAATGGACTTATCACGCCACGACCTCATATTTGAACAAGTAGCCATGGAATTTTAGAAAGTAGAAAAATCTTATCAATTTTTTACGGAAATTAATTCTTCATATCATCTTTTCAAGGCGAATTCATCTATCTATGTGTTTATGTCATTCATGTGCTTTCCACGTGGAAATTTTTAATAATAATAGTAATAATAACATTATTATTACTTACTTACTTACCGGCTTTTAAGGAACCCGGAGGTTCATTGCCGCCCTCACATAAGCCCGCCATCGGTCCCTATCCTGAACAAGATTAATTCAGTCTCCATCATCATATCCCACCTCCCTCAAATCCATTTTAATATTATTTTCCCATCTACGTCTTGGCCTCCCCAAAGGTCTTTTCCCCTCCGGCCTCCCAACTAACACTCTATATGCATTTCTGGATTCGCCCATTCGTGCTACATGCCCTGCCCATTTCAAACGTCTGGATTTAATGTTCCTAATTATGTCAGGTGAAGAATACAATGCGTGCAGTTCTGCGTTGTGTAACTTTCTCCATTCTCCTGTAACTTCATCCCGCTTAACCCCAAATATTTTCCTAAGCACCTTATTCTCAAACACCCTTAACCTATGTTCCTCTCTCAGAGTGAGGGTCCAAGTTTCACAATCATACAGATCAACCGGTGATGTAACTGTTTTATAAATTCTAACTTTCAGATTTTTTGACAGCAGACTGGATGATAAAAGCTTCTCAACCGAATAATAACAGGCATTTCCCATATTTATTCTGTGTTTAATTTCCTCCCGAGTATCATTTATATTTGTTACTGTTGCTCCAAGATATTTGAACTTCTCCACCTCTTCAAAAGATAAATTTCCAATTTTTATATTCCCATTTCGTACAATATTCCCGTCACGAGGCACAATCATATACTTTGTCTTTTCGGGATTTACTGCCAAACCTATCTCTTTACTTGCTTCCAGTAAAATTCCCGTGTTTTCCCTAATCGTTTGTGGATTTTCTCCTAACATATTCACGTCATCATGCATAGACAAGCAGCTGATGTAACCCGTTCAATTATTGTTGTTAGCCTATATTATTATTATTATTATTATTATTATTATTATTATTATTATTATTATTATTATTATTATTATTATTATTATATGATTAAAATGGATTTGAGTGAGGTGGGATATGATGATGGAGACTGGATTAATCTTGCTCAGAATAGGGACCAATGGCGGGCTTATGTGAGGGCGGCAATGAACCTCCGGGTTCCTTAAAAGCCATTTATGAGTAAAATTAAAAAAATTAAATCGTTTTTATAAGATATGAATGTTATCATAAACAACCTGGCGTAACAAAGACGACAAAGATAAGAATTATCTAATGCCCTGTAGGAGGTATAGACCATCAATAGGGAATTGGCATGATCTTCCTCAGCAGGTTCATTAGACAAGTTTCGACCACCAAATTCACAGACGGACTGGCGAACGATAACCTAACCTGTGCGAGACACATGTGAGGACGCGGTGCACATGGCTGAGGATGGTCGGAGTCACTTGGTATGAGTCACGACGAGCGCTGACGTGGCCCATTGTTCGTCCAGAAACACGAGTAGTCGTGGGTTCGAATGTTTCCATTGTCATATCAAACCTTGCGTTGTCTGAGGTCGCAAACTGTGCAACTTCGTATATCGCCAACGTTTAGAAATAGATTTCACTTAAACGATATGAGGCTTCCCAATGCAGATGTTACGAATTCGATTAAGATAGAAGAGAGGGTGTATTTACACATCGCCAACATGGCCATAATCCGGGGCGGCAAGTCATGGAGGGCGAAAAAATCCTTGTGTATTAGAAATTTTTTGAACCGTGCTCGAAATGTGGTAATTTGAAAATGTTAATAGACTCGTGCATATGACGCAAACGTCTTACATTAATTTATATATATGGTAAAGGTTGGTAATATTTTGATACTAATGATAGTTCTCTTTGAGAATTTTTTTTTTTTTCAATTTTACTGAGCGAGAGGAAGATCAGTTTTTTGCGTCATATTAAAGGAATATTCGTGAACAAATTTCTGCACAAAACTAGTCCTTCTCTCGCTCAGTAAATTTGTAAAAAATTCTCAAAAAGTACCATCATAATATTATTAGTATCACAATATTACCAACGTCTACCATATATCCGAACAATAAGTTATTAAGCGAACACTCCAACCTTTTTCCTAATATTTTAACCAATTTTTGAGTGCATGTTTATCATGTAAAGGACTAACAAAATTCTAATTTTGAACTGCCAATTGTTTTTGGTATTTGATTTTTTTAGAAATATTTTCAAACTCAACTTTTTAGAAGAAGGTCTCAATTTTTAAGCTTCCTTTTTTTTCTTAAATTCACAAGACATAGAGAAACATTTCTGTGTATTCATTTTATGAAATATCTCATTTATTCGCTTTCAAAAAATTTTTGAACTTTTCAAATGTTATTTTTTCTATCATTCATTAATATTATTAATAAAATAAACTAGCAGCATTTCTTACAAAATAAAGACACAGAAGCATGCAGCTACCTCATAAATACTTGCACTAAAAATTTCATCCAGATTGATTAATATTTGGCATAAAAAGTTGGTGTTTAATCATGAAAATTAAACTTACGGTAAAATGTATTTGAAAGTAAAATGAATATTTATGTAACACATACCTATTAAAATTCTCCTCCGCTACATTCATCTAGTAACTTCAGAGAGCTAACTTTAGAAAAAACGTTACTAGATTTGTAATCAGATATTTGTAAAAAATAATTCTTTAATAAAAAAATAATTTTAACAGCTCTTCTTCCTTAATTAAAACCACTTTTGAACATATTTGTAAGTATAATTGAACTAAATCCATTTGGAGTATGAAAATATAAGGTAAAGTTGCGTGTTGCCGTGATACCCCTAATTTCGTGATACTTTTTTTTTCACTGACTATCACGGGATTGGATACCTTGCTTGAAAGTTCACCGATCTCTCAAAAGTAGCTGAAAGATGCACTTCTTCGAGAAAGATGTCTGTCGCTATGATCAAACGGCAAAGCTTTGACTAACATTAAGTTTTAAAAAAAGTATCACGGGACTAGGGGTATCACGGCATTAAGCAACTTTACCCTATATTCTAAAGAAGTGAAATAATCAATAAATCAATCAAGAGTTGACTTCCGATGAGCTTCAGATTGATCAGTGAGAGAGATATCCAGAAATGCTGCTGCAGATGGAATCCGCCGTCTTCCAAGAATTTGCAACGTATTGTTTTTCATTTCATTTCATTTATTATATTCCATAGATCTTACATGAGCAATGAAGCTTTAAGATGTAGAACGAGTCAAAATTTTACAATATTACAATTACAATTTTTACAAATTTTTACAATTTTTACCTTATTCTCAAACACCCTTAACCTATGTTCCTCTCTCAGAGTGAGAGTCCAAGTTTCACAACCATACAGAACAACCGGTAATATAACTGTTTTATACTAACTTCATTGTCACTACTAATTGCGTGTAGGCTCTCTTTTCCAATAATTGGTCTAAAAATACCCTCCCGTCATACTTTAGCGTTGAAATCCCCCAATAAAATTTTCATGTGATATCTAGGGAATTGATCAAAAGTATGTTCTAATTCCTCATAGAAGCTATTCTTTATATGGTCGTCTTTCTCTTCTGTAGGGGCGTGAGCATTTATAACTATGATGTCGCACCATCTACCCTTAAGTACTAAATATGATAACCTGTCACTGATAAATTCGACCTTTTTTACTGCTGATTTTATTCTTTTATGAACAAAGAATCCTGTTCCTAACTGGTGATTATTGTTTCCTTCCCCATAATACAACAAGTAATCTCCTATTTGTGATATGCCATTCCCATCTAACCTAACCTCTTGTACTCCCACAAAGTCTATTCTATATCTAGCTAGTTCTTTTGCTACTAATGTTACCCCTCCTGTTCTATAAAGACTAGTTACGTTCCAAGTGCCAAATCTCAAAACCTTATTCCTTTGCTGTGGTCGTGCCAGAGAATCAGTCCTATTCCGAGACCTTTAGGGAGGCCGAGACGTAGATGGGAGGATAATATTAAAATGGATTTGATGGAGGTGGGGTATGATGATAGAGACTGGATTAATCTTGCACAGGATAGGGACCGCTGGCGGGCTTATGTGAGGGCGGCAATGAACCTTCGGGTTCCTGAAAAGCCATTTTTAAGTAAGTAAGTTTTACAATTTTTACAATATTTTACAATTTTTACAGTTTTACAATTTTTAATTTTCTAAAATTTTTTACAACATTTTGGCGAGATGTAGTGAGATGAGTTGAAGTATGTAATGTCAAAAGTAACCTAAATAAATTTAGTGTGAAACAGTAACTATGTTGCCGTTACTTTTCGAATGCCCTTGTATTTATTAATTCCCCTATACATCACATTCGACTGCGATTCAGATCAGTGCATCGGTTATCCAATTACGCGAACTACCCTTCCTTAATCAGTCGGTTTAACATTTCAACTGTTTGTTAGTTACTCGGTCGGTTAGTCAGTCAACATGTCAGGCAATCAGTTATTCGGTCAACCAGCAATCAATCAGTTTGTCAATCAGTCATCAATAATTACTTGAATGCTTGTCAGACACTTAATCCATGAATCAGTAACTCCTTCCATTAGTCTGTCAGTGGTCAGTAATTATCAGAATGCCTGATCAGCAGAGACCGGAACTTTGTTAGAATGCCTTTTTAAATGTGTTAAATCTATCTTCATTTTGAAAGTAAATCTGTACGAATTATACCTTTGTGATTGAAACGTCACAGTTTTATGTTGCCCTTTTCTGCCTTTTTTTTTTTTTTTTACTATAAATGCCTAGTTTACAAAATAAATTCTTTTTTGCTGTTATTTGATTATTTATCTATTATTTATTAATTTATTATTAAAATTTGTTTAGTAGTAGTAGGTATATTTTAATTTATTTCTATATATTTTAATTTATTTCCGCTACAATGAAAGTGACTTCACCGAATGTATATTATTGTCTTTCAGTCAGTTCATATTCTCTTTGCAACAATGAGTGCTGCCGTGCAAAAATGTATAACAGTAAGCGTTTTAATTATCGCTTGTGTTTATTTGACAAGGCAACAATGAGTGCTGGTCTAACGTTATTTTTAATACGATGAAAGAGTAATGGAACGGAGAAAATTCTCTCCGGCGCCGGAATTTGAACCCGGGTTTTCAGCTCTACGTGCTGACGCTTTATCCACTAACCCACACCGGATTCCACCCCGGCGTCGGAAGAATCGTCTCAGTTTTAAGTTCCAACTCTTGGGTGGAATCCGGTGTGGCTTAGTGGATAAAGCGTCAGCACGTAGAGCTGAAAACCCGAGATCAAATTCCGGCGCCGGAGAGAATTTTTCTCCGTTCCATTACTCTTTCATCGTATGATGACGCAGAATATCTGCATGGAAATATCATATGTACTTCGGTACATTATAATAATATATATGTTATTTTTAATGGTTATTTTTCTTTCAGTTTTCATTGCGACGTTGCTGTAGCTATAGTCCCGTCGCTCTTATTTCCGGCAGCCAATCACGTTGCAGGTCGGCTACATTTAAACGTGTGGGTCTTGTAATTCGCTCCTGATGACGTTATGCATTTCCTAAGGCTCGATAAATACTTAATATAATCGCCCGCCGTTTTGGCTCTTTCGTTGACGTTTGAAGAAAGCACACGAGGACGTTATTTGCTGCTAAATTATTTTCTCAATTACAATGCGTTTGATTTATTATCATAGGAGCTACGACATGATAATGTTTAATGGTGTGGCAAATTGCTCGTCTGGTAGTTCGGCAACGAAAGAACGAAAATGGCGAACGGTACTGCCTACCTAGACTTTATAGAGCCTTCACTTTCTAAGGTGTAAGCAAAGAGGAGGAGTCACGCCGGGAATAACAGCGTCGCGACTATAGCTAAATATTTCATATCGCAACATATCAGTACAACCAAACACAAAAATGCACTTTCCAAGGCTACTGGGAAGAAGATTTCTTTGCTTCCAACAGTAATTGCAACATCGAGTCGAAAATCTCAATTTGCATTCGACTTATGTGAAACTTTTCTTGCTGCCAAAACCCCTTCGTGGAAAGTGCAAGGTTGTGGATCTAGTGCAAGATTTTTGTAATTGCTTTTTATTGCGTATTTTAGCTATTTATAATGCCTTTTTATCTGCCTATTTTAGCTATTTATGATGCCTTTTTGCCTTCCTATTTTAATGATTCATAATGCCTAAACTTACGGTCTCTGCTGATCAGTCACTTTATCGATAAGTATGTATGTATGTATTTATTCACACTGCAATGGGTATATACCCGGTGGCAGTGGTAACTAATTACACTCAATAATGACAATAATAAACTTATTAATTAAAAATACAATTAATGATAATACTAATAATTAATACTAATAATAATAATAATAATAATAATAACAACAACAACAACAGGGAATATACTAAATTAAATGAAACGATCACTTAAAAATAACATTTGAAATATTCTAGTTTGTATCTTAAAACTAAGATCGAACTAAAACTCACGAGTATATGTTCATATCTGCACAAGTACCTTTCAAAATTACACTCATTTCGCTGTCAACTCACTCACTGCACTGGAACTACGACTCACTGCACTGGAACTACGACATTTCGCTGATTCTATCCTGATTTCACTAACACTTCAAAAACATTTCACTGTTCAAATACTTTGCACTGCCACTATAACCTATAAAGCTTCACTGACAGGAACACGTTTCACGTACACAGCACACTTCACTGACACGGCATACTTCTTCACTGATACAACACACTTCACTGACACAACATAATTCTTCACTGATACAACATAATTCTTCACTGATACAACACTTCAATAACAACATATCGTTTACACCCTTTAAGTACTGTGTATAATTACCGTCTATTAGTAAGGTCCTTAAGCCTATTTTTAAATACATTTTTGGTTGTTGGTATAGCCTTTAGTAAGTCTGCAGGTAAAGCATTCCAGTACGATTGAGAAAAGAAACCTTTCCAGTGTCCGTCCTCTGCCTTCTTTCCCTCAATTTATATGAGTGGTCGTTCCTTGAAGAGTAATTTGGCGGCTGCAACCTATTTTTTATTTCTTTCCAGGCAGGCTTACCTCTGTATGTTTTGAACAGTGCGCATAATCGAATTCGCGTTCTCCTGTCCGTGAGTGTGTTCCATTTTAATGGTGAATTTTTCCGACAACACTTAAGAGCCCGTTTTTGAATCTTTTCCAGTATATCAATGGTATATCTTCTAACTACTGAAATGTTATCTACAGAGGAGCTTAGACGATATTTTCAAGTATACGTGACAACATAAATGTTATAGTAACGATAAACACCCGAGTTGTCATTCGCAATGGAAAGTTTACAGTACCATTAATGCCACGAAATATATCCATAAACAGATGGTTGAAATGACCTAATGTTTATGTTTATGAAAATATCTGAATGATTACATTAAATAACCTGACCTCAAGCTCTAGCGTTCACGTCGCGTTTTTGTTTACTTTTCATTGTTAATGGCGCTTTACTCTACGCTCCAACTCTAATATTAGGCGTAATAATGCACCTAAAACAAATATATCAGCGGTTTTCTTGTATCATTTTTAGTACTGTCACAATTTCGTATTGTACAGAAACCACGCGAAAGCCACAACTCTCTCCTCCACACTGAAAACTCTCATATTCGTCTCGCCATATTGCATTGTTGGAATAGCTGGGAATTTTCGTGTGTTATGGTTTCCCTCAAGTCCACAAGATACTCGTATCTCCCTCCATGGCTACACCTCGAAATATGTCTGCCATTGTCGTACAATGAGCTGCAAAAGAGATGCCGATACGAAATTATATTGTTTTCAGAGGACTTTAGCAAACTGGACGAGGTGGAAAGCTATTTTCCTGAGATTAGTTTTTTTTTTAACATGTAAATACGACTTTTATAACATGTTCACGTTATTGTTTAATATAAATTGATTTTAAATTATTCATATACTTTTATTTTACACCATTAATAAGAATACTAAACGAAAATAGTGAAATTGCAGTTTATATGGTATTCCACAGCCTTCCTTATTATCCACGGATGATGTCATTGTTACAATCGATATGCCTGTATACGGTCAGTTACGTTTCATATTGTATTAACAAAAAAGTGCCATACTATCGTATTGCAACAACTCAAAATTATAATAAAATAATATATAAATATACATTATACAGGGCTTTCATTTCAAAACATCCCAGTCTAAATAACTAATTATTTAAATCGAATTCAATTCAAACAAAAAAACACGTCAATTTAGGTATTGAGGGGGAAGTCTAAAACTAGGCTTAATTGCATTTTATATTTCACCCCCAACCCCAGTCTTCCCCACTTTGAAATTTCAAATGACACGCCTATGTTTTTATACTTAAATATGAATTGAAAGAGCAATCAATTGTTTATACATCTCATTCATTTGTTTTCGCACTTTTATTTTCTATCGTCGTTTGACAACCTGTATTTTTGTTATTATCAATTGATTTTAGGATGAAAACACAGCTTGTTTTGTGTAATTTCCTCAAATTAATTAATAAGGATGATTTATGGTCTCTCTTGAAAGTTACACACCATTTTAAAATAATTTAATACACAAACACAACTATTACAAGAAATGCTCAATAAGTTTTTGTAGCTTTATTCTCTTCAGCTTCAATCAACAATAACAAAAATGCAGGTTGCCAGGCGATGATAGAAAACAAAATATGAAAAACAAATTAATGAGATGCATAAACAATTGAATGCTCTTTCATATTTAAGTGTAAAATATAGTGGTGCCACTTGAAATTTCAAAGAGAGGGTGGCTGGGGGTGGGGGTGAAATCTAAAATGCAATTAAACCTGGTTTCAGACTTCCCCTCAATATCTAAATTGACGTGTTTTTTGTTTAAATTGAATTCAATTTAAATAATTAGTTATTTAGACTGGGAAGTTTTGAAATGAAAGTCCTGTATATATTATTGACCTATACGTATATTTATTCATATAGTTTATTTATAATTTATTGAAGATATACACGAACTAGCTAAATTATGTAATGATATCAGAGCAATAATAGAGTTTATATTATGCAATGCCTTCTGTGTATCTGTATTTATATTGCTTCCTAAGCGAAGTCATAACATGATAATATTTTAAATCGACATTGACTTCGACTCTGCATTTCTTTTACAGCCCTGTGTACTAGTAACGCCAATACATTGTTCTTTCAATTATTTATTATCATAATACTCTGCTGTCTTAAGGGGAGGCAGAGGTGAAATTTTCGAACAAAACTGAAGAAAAACTGAACATTTGGTTTTTTCCATTTTTATCATCTTTATTTTGATATTCCGATGTTAGTTTTTGATTTTGTACCCTTAAAAGTATGAAATTAAAACCAAGATAACTGTATTACTATATTATTCCCATAATAAACTAATACTTATCATTATTTATATACCTTCTCTGAACATATAAATAAAAAGAAATATTGAAAATTTCTTACAATATAGTGCATGGAGCATTTTATATCAAACGATATAAAGTTTTATAATAGTACATTATGCAACGAGCCTATAATGATAGTAATTAAGACCGAGTATGGATGTTTATGAAACGAGCGCAAGAGAGTTTCATAATTTTCATACGAGCTTCTTAATTACCATTATACGACTTTTTATGCTCGACCATATTTCTAACTTGAAATTATTCAGATGTATACATTTTATTTGTATCTGACAAGATCGGAAGTGACCTTGTTCTAGGTCGTGAATTGTGAGATGTGCGCAGACGCGAAAGTATTGATTTTTTTCCGAGGAACAATAATGTCATTGACCTTGATGTAATCCCGTTAAACTTGGTATAACCCTGATTATTGAATTCGACATTGAAAAACGAGATGACAAATTGAATTTATTTGAATATTATTTACAATTAACGCTAATTATTATAGTAACAGAACATAACCTTCTGCGACAGTATTGGATTTCCAGCCTCCGTGACTTTTCGCTAATTCTCTTTCGATTGCATATCCGAGAATAATCGATACTTGCGGTTTTATAACGGTACAAAGCTGACTTGTCATTGGCTGAACACATGTAAGCTGAGTTGTCATTGGCTGAAAACACCTGTACTTTAATGAGTATGTGTACTTTAATGACATGCATTAAAGGACTGCTACCAGATGTATAATTACTACATTTCGGCATGGTCGAGCATAAAATTATTAATATTTACAGAACTATTGTACTTAGAAAGTTGAAACTTGGTATGTCCATTACTAATAACATACTTAGTATCAATGATCAATTTCAAACAAATCGGATAAATTTTGTGGATTTTTAAATATTCACCTCTGCCTCCCCTTAAATTCACTGGGCATATTGATAATTAAATCAATGGCTTTTCAAAAACACGCTATGAAATGGTTCATATAAAACTATTTTTATATCGAAAAAAGAAGCAAAAACAAGCAAAATTGTATTAAATTTTTTGTTTGAAATATCTCAAAGAATAACCTCCTGAAATTAGTGATATTACTTAAGGTTCACCCTGTATAGGGTTCACAATGGACCAAAGCGTGTCTAGGTCCAATGACTCGTTGCGGATGGAGCCCTTAACAAGCCAATCCAATCCAAACATAATCTAAGGATCAAGTGCGTATTCTTCTTTTGATTGTGTTGGGTTTAGGCTATGCTTGTATTACACTCGCCCTCAGGTACAGTCTGTGCACGACCGAATTTTGGAACGTTTGGATGGCTTTTAATTACATTTGTATCGAATTATTTGGGGCAAATATAATTAATTCAATTGCTTCAGGTATACACCTGCACAATTTTGAACGGGTCACTACACGAAGATTCGTTCCCGCAGGGGAACTTCAATGAAAACAGAAATTCTGCACCAGTTAACGGGAACCCCTGTCAATATAGCGCCTGGACTGTCCTGCAGTTTTGAATACGAAACACAACTCCAAAGTCCGGACGGAGCTCATCCTTATATGACCCAACAACGCCTTTTTGTTAAAGATTTGGTACAGAGAACCTATGCCGACTATAGGCGTAGCATCTCTTCCTCTGTCTTCCTCCATCCCTTCTGTATTTTGGCTTATAATTTGGAAAACCCATGTAAAACGATACGGACATTCCACCGCTGTGGAGTAACGGTTAGCATGACTGACCGTGAAAGAAGCGGGACCGTGTTCAAATCCTGGTTGAGACAAGTTACCTGGTTGACGTTTTTTCCAGAGTTTTCCCTCAACCCACTAATAGCAAATGCTGAGTAGCTTTCAGCTCTGAACCCTGGACTCATTTCGCTGGCATTATCACCTTCATTTCACTCAGTTGCTAGATAAAAATAGCAGTTGATAACTTACTTACTTATGGCTTTTACAGAACCTGGAGGTTCATTGCCGCCCTCATATAAGCCCGCCATTGGTCCCTATCCTGAGCAAGATTAATCCAGTCTCTACCATCATATCACACCTCCCTCAAATCCATTTTAATATTATCCTCCCATCTACGTTTCGGCCTCCCCAAAAGTCTTTTTTCCTCAAGTTTTCCATCTAAGACTCTATATGCATCTCTAGATTCAGCCCATACATGCTGCATACCCTGCCCATCTCAAACGTCTGGATTTAATGTTTCTAATTATGTCAGGTGAAGAATAAAATGCGTTCAGTTCTGCGTTCTGTAACTTTCTCCATTCTCCTGTAACTTCGTCCCTCTTAGCTCCAGATATTTTCCTAAGCACCTTATTCTCAAAAACCTTTAGCCTCTGTTCCTCTCTCAACGTGAGAGTCCGAGTTTCACAACCATACAGAACAACCGGTAATGTCACTCTTTTGTAAATACGAACTTACAACTCTTTTGATGCTGGGTAACTTTTGGTGTTGGACCCCGGACTCATTTCACCGGCATTATCACCTTCATCTCATACAGACGCTAAATAACCTAAGCTGTTGATACAGCGTCGTAAAATAACCTACTAAAAACAGCTCTTTTGAGAGCAGAACAGCAGTTGATAAAGCGTGGTAAAATAACCAACTAGAAATAAAAAACGATAAGGGCCTACTCTGTACATCTGAACTTTCCCTTCTCTTTTGCCGCATTTCGCATTTTATTTTCTTCATTTCAATGTTCATAATTCGGACCCCTATGAAGTCTTCCTCCCTATGTTATTCACGAATGCTACTGATTGTTATGTGGAACATGTTATAGGCTAAATTGTTTGATTTCAAGAGGACAGAATTCGGAATGGATCCTTGCACTTACGTTGTTTAGGTCCATTGTACGCCCTATATGCGATGACTGCCTAATTCAGACGGATAGCCCGCCTGGCAATCGTGAATCCGACGCCAACAGGTGGGCTATCCTTCCTGAGTCCTGCAGATAATGTTCCATCGGCTACTGACGAGGGAAATGGAGTACCCCGAGTAAAAACTCTGCAATGTCTGTTTTGTCCACTATAAAATCCACTCAGATCTTACCGGGGATCGAACCCGAGTCGCGTGAGGAGAAAGTTATAGTGGAAGTATTGTTAACTAATTATAATCGGGTAGACAATTTTTATTAACATGTGAAATATTATATAATGTGTGATATTATATAATGTGTGATTCACACAGGCATTGAGGACATCTTTCAACAAGCTGTGTGTCTTGTATGGGCTAATGTCATCAGGCGGAAGAGCATAATAATTTTAATTGTAACACTGCTGCGTCATACATGATGAGGACAGCTAAAATTATCGGTTGTTGAATTAAAGCGTGATGTCACAGCCAACCAAGGCCTTCATACAATTCGGGGATTCTTCAGGAGCTAGAATACGCAGAGAGTTCGGATATTTTCGCCTTCATTATTTTGATACACCCTTTTATTTATATCTTCCATTAATATAAACTGGACAGGGGCTTTAGGATATCTGTATGTAAACTCAAGGGATTATTTAGATTTATTTATTTATTTAATTTTTACTTATTGACTTATTTATTTATCTGCCTGTCCGTTTGTTTGTCTACCTTTTTTAATTTTCTATTCATTCATTCCTTTATTTATTTATTTATTTATTCATTTATTTATTTATTTATTTATTTATTTATTTGTTTATTTATTTATATACTTGTTTATCGAGTTATTGATTTATTAATTAATTTCCTTATTTATTTATCTATCTGTCTGTCTACTTATTTATTTATTTATTTATTTAATTTTATTTATTGACTTATTTATTTATTTACCTGTCTGTCCATTTGTTTGTCTACCTTTTTAATTTTCTATTCATTCATTCCATTATTTATTTATTTATCTATCTATTTATTGATTTATTCATTTATTCATAAATTAACTTATTTATCTATCTGTCTGTCTACCTATTTATTTATTTATTTATTTATTTATTTATCTGTCAGTCTGTCTACATATTTATTTTTCTATTCATTCATTTCTTTATTTATTTATTTACTTATTTATTGATTTAATCATTCATTCATTTATTTATTTACTTATTTATTTATCTATCTGTCTGTCTACCTGTTTATTTATTTTTTCTCTCTGTCTGCCTATTTATTTATTTATTCATTCATTCCTTTATTTATCTATGTATTTATTTATTTGTTTATTTATTGATTGATTTATTTATTCATTTATTTACTTATTTATTTGTCTATCTGTCTGTTTACCTATTTATTCATTTATTTGCTTATTTATTTGTCTATCTGTCTGTTTACCTATTTATTTATTTATTTGCTTATTTATTTGTCTATCTGTCTGTTTACCTATTTATTCATTTATTTACTTATTTATTTGTCTATCTGTCTGTTTACCTTTTATTTATTTATTTGCTTATTTATTTGTCTATCTGTCTGTTTACCTATTTCTTCATTTATTTACTTATTTATTTGTCTATCTGTCTGTTTACCTATTTATTTATTTATTTGCTTATTTATTTGTCTATCTGTCTGTTTACCTATTTATTTATTTATTTGCTTATTTATTTGTCTATCTGTCTGTTTACCTATTTATTCATTTATTTACTTATTTATTTGTCTATCTGTCTGTTTACCTATTTATTTATTTATTTATTTGCTTATTTATTTGTCTATCTGTCTGTTTACCTATTTATTCATTTATTTACTTATTTATTTGTCTATCTGTCTGTTTACCTATTTATTTATTTATTTGCTTATTTATTTGTCTATCTGTCTGTTTACCTATTTATTTATTTATTTGCTTATTTATTTGTCTACCTGTCTGTTTACCTATTTATTCATTTATTTACTTATTTATTTGTCTATCTGTCTGTTTACCTATTTATTTATTTATTTGCTTATTTATTTGTCTATCTGTCTGTTTACCTATTTATTTATTTATTTGCTTATTTATTTGTCTATCTGTCTGTTTACCTATTTATTCATTTATTTACTTATTTATTTGTCTGTCTGTCTGTCTGTCTGTCTGTTTACCTATTTATTTATTTATTTGCTTATTTATTTGTCTATCTGTCTGTTTACCTATTTATTTATTTATTTGCTTATTTATTTGTCTATCTGTCTGTTTACCTATTTATTCATTTATTTACTTATTTATTTGTCTATCTGTCTGTTTACCTATTTATTTATTTATTTATTTGCTTATTTATTTGTCTATCTGTCTGTTTACCTATTTATTCATTTATTTACTTATTTATTTGTCTATCTGTCTGTTTACCTATTTATTTATTTATTTGCTTATTTATTTGTCTATCTGTCTGTTTAGCTATTTATTTATTTATTTGCTTATTTATTTGTCTATCTGTCTACCTATTTATTTATTTATTTGCTTATTTATTTGTCTTTCTGTCTGTTTAACTATTTATTTATTTATTTACTTATTTATTTGTCTATCTGTCTGTTTACCTATTTATTTATTTATTTGCTTATTTATTTGTCTATCTGTCTGTTTACCTATTTATTTATTTATTTGCTTATTTATTTGTCTATCTGTCTGTTTACCTATTTATTTATTTATTTGCTTATTTATTTGTCTATCTGTCTGTTTACCTATTTATTTATTTATTTGCTTATTTATTTGTCTATCTGTCTGTTTACCTATTTATTTATTTATTTGCTTATTTATTTGTCTATCTGTCTGTTTACCTATTTATTTATTTATTTGCTTATTTATTTGTCTATCTGTCTGTTTACCTATTTATTTATTTATTTGCTTATTTATTTGTCTTTCTGTCTGTTTACCTATTTATTTATTTATTTACTTATTTATTTGTCTATCTGTCTGTTTACCTATTTATTTATTTATTTGCTTATTTATTTGTCTATCTGTCTGTTTACCTATTTATTTATTTATTTGCTTATTTATTTGTCTATCTGTCTGTTTACCTATTTATTTATTTATTTACTTATTTATTTGTCTATCTGTCTGTTTACCTTTTATTTATTTATTTGCTTATTTATTTGTCTATCTGTCTGTTTACCTATTTATTTATTTATTTGCTTATTTATTTATTTCTCTCTCCATCTATTCATTCCTTTATTTATTTTTTCTCTCTCTCTCTGGCTATTTATTTATTTATTTATTCATTCATTTCTTTATTTATTTACTTATTTATTTATATGTTTGTCTCCTATTTATTTATTTATTTACTTATTTATTTATTTATATATCCATCTATTCATTCCTTTATTTATTTATTTATGTATTTATTTATTTGTTTATTCATTAATTTATTTATTTATTTATTTATTTATTTATTAATTTATTTATTTATCTATCTATCAGTCTGCCTATGTACCTATTTATTTATTTATCTATTCATTCTTTCTTTTATTTATCTATTCATTCATTCCTTTATGTATTTATTCATTCATTTATTTATTACTGACCGATTATGATTTTGTGAACTAATTGGATGCCATGAGATTTGCATAGCTTTCACATGAACACTATCAGAATGAATCTCTTGTTGCTTGAGGTAGACACCTGAGTATTACACTTTTTGTTAATAAAAGCCATGCCACCTTCAATATATCGAGTTCGAAAATAGTCAGCATGTAACATTCGTGGCAAATGGAATGGCTTTGTACAATTGTGGAAATAGGGCCTATGTATACTATGCTAAGAGATTTTATTGCTTTTTAAAATCCATCGCCTTCGGAAGTAAACCTGCGAACCCGAGATCCATTTGTAGGCATGGCAAACGCTGGACCACCTTATTGGTATGGTAACGCAATTGTGCAGTTGGCAGAGGTGGGTCTGCTAATAATAAGAACTTGTTTACAAAGAACGGGCAACTTAATATTGTTCACTCAAAGAGCACGACTGCTGACGGCCGATCAAGCAGCTGACGAGGCTTTGAGATCGCCCAGCCCGGGGCGGAGTGATAAATGTTCTAATTATGTGTGTACGTCTTAACAAAGGGACCGTGGTTCGATGCGTCGAGGGGTCGTCGTGTTGGCCTTGCATTGATCGGCACTCAGCCTCGTCTCTTTGTGGTGCGGCCGCTTCAATTACTTGTTTCCTATTATTTTTATAAACGAGGAATGACGCAACAATGCCGCCGATGTCCAATTTTAGCAGCGGCGGATCACAACTGCCTGCTGTCATGGGCGGACCCCCATTTATTGGACACAACCATTCGCGAACCATTTTGTGTCGATGGGAAGTACTACGACAAAAGATGAGGTTAAAATAAACAACTGGCTTCTAAATAATACTTACTTAAGTACTTACTTACTTACTGGCTTTTAAGGAACCCGGAGGTTGAATAATTTCAAGGGAAAAATTGTTCCGGGGCCGGGTATCGAACCCGGGACCTCTGGTTGAACGTATCAGCGCTCTCCCAACTGAGCTACCCGGGAACTCCACCCGATACCGTCTCAACTTTTCTCTTTATATCCACACAAATCGCGTGGGCTGACAAAACGCCAGAGACCCGCATCGAGTGCACACAATCTCTGTGTGACTTGGAATTGTGGTTTTCTGTTAACGTACACAGTGACGTATATATTATGCAAATCTAGTCTTTCAGGTGAAGCTTCCTGTAAAGCAGATTTGAATAACTTCAAGGAAAAAATTGTTCCGGGGCCGGGTATCGATCCCGGGATCTCTGGTTGAACGTACCAGCGCTCTCCCAACTCAGCTACCCGGGAACTCCACCTGATACCCGGAGGTTCATTGCCGCCCTCACATAAGCCCGTCATTGGTCTCTATCCTTAGCAAGATTAATCCATTCACTATCATCATATCCCACCTCCCTCAAATCCATTTTAATATTATCTTCCCACCTACGTCTCGGCCTCCCTAAAGGTCTTTTTCTCTCCGGCCTCCCAACTAACACTCTATATGCATTTCTGGATTCGCCCATACGTGCTACATGCCCTGCCCATCTCAAAGGTCTGGATTTAATGTTCCTAATTATGTCAGGTGACGGCCTCCAACTATGGAGGGTAGCTGCGAATATATTGAATAAGCAGTCGTGGACAGCCGATAAGGGGTGGTCCTCCAGCTTGAGGGTTGGGCGAAGGGCTAACAACCCATCACCGTAAAAAAACAGCTTGTTACGAAACCTAACAATAAGCCTCGGAATTCGCGGGCTTATGTGAGGGCGGCAATGAACCTCCGGGTTCCTTAAAAGCTAGTAAGTAAGTAAGTAATTATGTCAGGTGAAGAATACAATGCGTGCAGTTCTGCGTTGTGTAACTTTCTCCATTCTCCTGTAACTTCATCCCTCTTAGCCCCAAATATTTTCCTAAGCAACTTATTCTCAAACACCCTTAACCTGTGTTTTCTCTCAAAGTGAGAGTCCAAGTTTCACAACCATACAGAACAACCGGTAATATAACTGTTTTATAAATTCTAACTTTGAGATTTTTTGACAGCAGACTAGATGACTAAAGCTTCTCAACCGAATAATAACAGGCATTTCCCATATTTATTGTGTGTTTAATTTCCTCCCAAGTATCATTTATATTTGTTACTGTTGCTCCAAGATATTTGAACTTCTCCACCTCTTCAAAAGATAAATTTGCAATTTTTATATTTCCATTTCGTACAATATTCTCATCACGAGACATAATCATATACTTATAAATAATAGTAATAATAATAATAATAATAATAATAAGAAGAAGAAGAAGAAGGAAGAAGAAGGCATTGCAATTGGCCAGATAAAAGAAACGTTGAACTGCTATGAAGAGGAAGAATGACTTAAGGCGCAAAAATTTATATTTTTATGCACGACGCTGTATCAAATACTACGTTATTTGTCGTTGATGGAATTGGTGATGGCGATATGGTATTTAGTGAGATGAGGTCGTATATTCGCCATGTAATTACCTGATATTCGCCTTACTGTTGGAAGAACCTCGGAAGAAACCAACCAGGCAATGAGTCCAATTGGGAATGGAACCCACGCCCGAACGCATCTCCGGATCAGTAGGAAAATACGCTACCGTCTACGCTACGTCGGTGGCTTGTAGATATAAGTGCAACAGTTTATGTCGTATTTTGGTATATACTCGTATATAATGTTCGTATTTACAGTAGTATTTGTGGCTCTAGAAAAGGCATTTACCAGAGTGGATTGCAATAAATTTATGGGAATCCTGAAGAAAATATTTATGGATTGGAAAGAGAGAAGACTGTTCAGTATTCTCTATATGAAACAACGAGTCAAAGTCAGGATAGGAGAAGAAATGTCAGAAGGAAGTGAAATAGAGAGAGGACAAGGGGATTTAGTGAAGAACTATTTTCAGAACATGGGAGAGGTGATAGTATGAGGAAGAAGAATAATGTGCATAAGATTTGCTGATGATATGGCGTTGTTAGCAGAATAGGAGACGATACTAAGGGATATGGTACTGTAGCTAAAAGACAGCTGTGAGCAGTATGAGATGAAGATAAATTCAAACAAGATGAAGACCATGGTTACCGGAAGAAAAATAAAGAAGGTTAACGTACGAATACTAAAGGACGCTTGAAATACTTGGAGTGTCTATAAGTAGTAACATAGCTGCTGCCAGTAAGTGAAAATGAGGATAGCAATGGCAAAGGAAGTTTTTAATAGAAAAAGGAGCATCTTCTGCGTACCTCTGGAAAAAGAACCAAGGAAAAGACTACTGAAGTGCTTTGTTTGGAGTATTGCATTGTATGGGGCAGAAACATGGACATTACGACGAAGTGAAGAGAAACGAATAGAAGCATTTAAAATGTGGCTATGGAGAAGAATGGAACCTGTGAAGTGGACAGACAGAATAAGAAATGAAGCTGTGTTGGAAAGAGTGGGTGAAGAAAGAATGATGATGAAACTGATCAGAAAGAGTAAAGGAATTGGTTGGATCACTGGCTGAGAAGAAACTGCCTACTGAAGGATACACTGAAAGGAATGGTGAACGGGAGAAGAGTTCGGGGCAGAAGAAGATATCAACTGATGTACTCCCTTTTTTAGCCCTGTATTCCTCTTGTTCTCCTTGTTCCGAGTTCTGTTTGTCAAAAACCTTTTTGACGTAAACATATTCAATACAGTAAATCTATATACCTGACGTTTTTTAAATAATTTCATAATGAGATTTTTATATTTGACGTCCATCATTTCTGGTAAATTTATTGATAAATACTGCAGTATGCAGTAGTTAAGGGGAAAACAGAGTACATAGACAGGCAGGTTGCGTTCTCGGCATGTTCGTACATATTTCCTTGAAAATGCAGAAATCGCTTTGTTCCAGTACGTTACCATACATTGCAATATGTTTTGTTGTGCAGGCAGGAAGCAGCCTGTAAGATGCAAGCGGTGTGAGGACGGCGCTGCAGCAGCCATGGACAACGACACCGTGTCGGCGTGCAACCTCAGTCTGGACAACCAGAACGCCTCCGAGATAAACTCCTTCTACTTCTACCAGGTACGGAGCTGCCAACAGAAACATACTTTTGTTACACTTTCACCATTTCCAAGTGTAGCAACAAGTCATAGTTTGCTGAACACATGGCTGCAATATTCGTGTTCATCATGAACCAACAGTCATTTTTCCTTAAATCACTTACTCGTATTTTATTTATTTATTTATTTATTTACTTACTTATTTATTTATTTTATTATTTATTTATTTATTCATTTCTTTAATCATTAATTTTTCATTCATTCATCCATTTACAATTGTTTTTATTTATTTACTAATTTATTAATTTATATCTTTATTTACTTATTTATTTATTTGTTTATTTATTCATTTATTTATTTATTTATTTATTCATTTATTAATTTATATATTTATTTACTTATTTATTTATTTACTTACCTATGTATATATATGCACTTACTTTTTTACTTGATTATGTATTCACTTACTTCGTTACTTCTTTACTTAATTATTTATTTATTTGTTTATTTATTTATTTATTCATTTATTTATTTATTCATTCAGTTATCTATTTATTTACTCATTTATTAATTCATATATTTATTTACTTATGTATATATATATTTATTTATTTATTTAATTACTTATTTATGTATTCACTTCAGAGCTGCACGCATTGTATACTTCACCTGACATAATTAGGAACATAAAATCCAGACGTTTGAGATGGGCAGGGCATGTAGCACGTATGGGCGAATCCAGAAATGCATATAGAGTGTTAGTTGGGAGGCCAGAGGGAAAAAAACCTTTAGGGAGGCCGAGACGTAGATGGGAAGATAATATTAAAATGGATTTGAGGGAGGTAGGATATGATGGTAGAGACTGGATTAATCTTGCACAGGATAGGGACCAATGGCGGGCTTATGTGAGAGCGGCAATGAACCTACGGGTTCCTTAAAAGCCAGTAAGTAAGTAAGTATGTATTCACTTACTTCGTTACTTCTTTACTTAATTATTTATTTATTTATCCATTTATTTAGTCATTCATTTCTTCATTCATTCATTCATTCATTCATTCATTTTTTCATTCATTCACTCATTCATTCATTCATTCATTTATCTATTTATTTACTAATTTATTAATTTATATATTTATTTATTTATTCATTTATTTATGTTATATATATTTACTTACTGCTTTATTTAATTACTTATTTATGTATTCACTTACTTCGTTATATCTTTACTTAATTAATTAATTATTTATATATATTTATTTATTTAGTTATTTATTTATTTACTTATTTATTTATTTTATTTATTTATTTATTCCTTTATTTATTTACTTACTTATTTGTTTATTTGTTTATCTGTTTTTGTTTATTTATATGTATTTATTTATTTTTATTTACTTACGTACTTATTTATTTACGTATTTATTTATTTAGTCATTCATTTTTTATTCTTCTCTTAGTGTGTATAATTCGTGCCTTGCAAAGAAAACGAAAGGGGGCTGCGTTTTTATGCAGGTCCGGATGAAATAATCCTAGAGATTGAATGGGTACACTTAAATGAATAGAAAACCTATATTACGTTTTCTGATTAAATGCACGGTTCATTATGAAAGAGAGTTGCAAGTTTCAGCAGTCTGGAACATCGCCGCTAACAAACTGCTCTTTATTCTCGTAATACAGATGTAAGAAGTCAACGAACTCAGGTCTGTCTACCTCAGTGAACTACCTCCTGTCTCCCTTTCTGGCTACAATGTTGCAAGCTGGTTTCATCGGTCAGTGTCTTCAAATGAGTGGTTTCCAATTTAAATTTTCACGAAAACCGTCCTCACTATTGGAATACGCCAGAGGAATAAATTATTCTTTATTAGATTTTCTATCGATATGGAGAGAAATAAAAAATAGGCTGCAGCCGCCAAATTACTCTTCAAGGAACGACCACTCTTATAAATTGAGGGAAAGAAGACAGAGGACGGACACTGGAAAGTTTTCTTTTCTCAATCGTACTATCAGGGACTGGAATGCTTTACCTGCAGACTTACTAAAGGCTTTACCAACAACCAAAAATGTATTTTAAAATAGCCTTAAGGACTTTACTAATAGACGATAATTATACACAGTATTTAAAGGGTGTAATTAATATTTTGTTATTGAAGTGTTCTATCAGTGAAGAATTATGTTGTGTCAGTGAAGTGTGTTGTGTCAATGAAGTGTGTTGTGTCAGTGAAGTGTGTTGTATCAGTGAAACGTGTTCCTGTCAGTGAAGCTTTATAGTTTGTAGTGGCAGTGCAAAGTATTTGAACAGTGAAATGTTTTTGAAGTGTTAGTGAAATCAGGATAGAATCAGTGAAATGTGTCGTAGTTCCAGTGCAGTGAGTGAGTTGACAGCGAAATGAGTGTAGTGTTGAAAGGTACTTGTGCAGATATGAACATATCATACTCGTGGGTTTTAGTTCGAACATAGGTTTAAGGTACAAATTAGATTTACTTTAAATGTTATTTTAACTGATCGTGCTTCATTTAATTTAGGATGTTTCCTGTTATTATTATTATTATTATTATTATTATTATTATTGTTAGTATTAATTATTAGTATTATTATTAATTGTGTTTATTATTGTCTTTATTGAGTCTAATTAGTTACCACTGCCACCGGGTATATACCCATTTCAGTGTGAATAAATACATACAAAAATCGCGAGCCTACTCCCAATAGTTACCAAATAAGAGGGTGTTAAACTTTTGGGAATTTTTTTTTTCTGAAAAAAAAAGCTATGAACTTCCCCCAATATGGTATGACATATTTTTGTTACATACAACATGAATTATTCTCTCTGCAAATCTGGAGGGTTATTTCACATCCACTTCCATCCTGTATAAAGGTAAATTCTCTAGTTACTGCCCCCCATTTCTAGTGTGGAGAAAGATGTACTTGTACGTGAAAAAATAACCAAGAAATTTGAAGGTTCATGTCAGTGTGTTATTACTGTAGTGTATGATGTTTAAATAGCTGTTTGGGCAGCATTTGTTTCACCTGTCGACATGTTAAAATTATAGTAATGTATCAGTGTTGCTGTACAATTATGAAATTCGTCCAGGCCTATGAGCTCAAGTTAAGAACGTGCATAATCGGTGGAACTTTTTCCTGAAAACTTAAATCCGTCAGTTTGCAAACACGCCCGCTAACGGCATGGTTTGCAGAGGACGGTTATGAATGCGATAAGCCGCTTGATATAAAGTCGTTCGCACCAAAAGCAGTGCCGTGCAGCGGGAGGTCAACGGAGCCGCTTCCTCAAAACGGTTGACCCGCCTGAACTCTGATTTCGTGCTTGATTAGCGTTGTCAATGGAGACTGGGAATAGCTACAGTCTGGTCGAGAACTTGGTACTCCTGTTGCTCTTGCATTACTGCAATCAGTACGGGCTATTCCATATGAAATCGATCAGTAAAAACCTCGCATTTTTTTATACTCTAATTTTTTCCCTATTTATACAAGGTGCTGAGGAGAGTGCATTTTCAAAAATATACGATCGAAAGTCAAACGGTTTTCGTATTATTGAGCGACAAATTTAGCGTATTTTAGAAAAACAAGCCTCTTTCAGCGCTCAGAACTCTGGAACCATTTATTGCAGAACATTGAACGAGAGCTCATTTTGAAGCTGGCATTTGTTAGGTTCTGATAAGAGTAGGGTAAACTAGGGTCAGTTGGACAGTCGGGCATGTTGGACACTTTGTACTTTAACGTGTTACCTCGCCACTTGTGGGCACCACATTCTGCTAGAAGTCAATGACGGAAGTAGCCACGAGTGGGGCTACTTCCGTCATTGACTTCTAGCAGAATGTGGTGCCCACAAGTGGCGAGGTAACACGTTAAAGTACAGAGTGTCCAACATGCCCGACTGTCCAACAGACCCAGTTTACCCTAATCCTTATTTTTATTGTATACAGAGAGACAGATAATCTGATTTTACTTACTTTTAGGCTTTTTGCCCATTTGTAAAAATATAAAAAAAATATTGAGAAAAAAACCTTGCATTATTAAGAGGGATTCGGCATTGTTTGCTTAGTGTCACGGAAATAAGTTTCGGGGACATTAAATAAATTATTTTCACACGCCTAGACTTGAAAGGCGCAACACAGCTCGCACTGGCCGAGAGATGAAGATAAGCGGGCATTGGGCGTCATTTTACTCCTGTGTTTATGAAAACCAGTGATAAAGCTAGCCCAGCTATGCGCTATTAGACGAAACATCACGTGTTTATGTCTCCTGGCCTTGCTTGCCTAGGTTAGCTCCCGCCTCACAGTCAGCTGGTTAGCTCACGCGCGTACTATTTATTTTCTTTATTTGATTTTTCAATACTTTCTTATTAACGTTGCACCAGTAAAAATACGTGTTTATTTGTACTTTCAATGCGGAATCTAGCCATATACTTATTTTAAAAATATTTTTCCGTGGGCAAAGGTGTCTTAATTAAGAAAAATCTAAATTTCTCCATTTCCATAAAAAGTAAGAAAAACTGTCAATATAAATTTTAACTTTTAAGTATCAAAATAAACCATGATTTTGATCATTGGGTGAAAGGGTTTCGGAGCCACAACAGTTTAAAGTTGCTAATTTTATGAAAATACGATAAATTAAAATATTTTTAATTTAAACACTATGAAGTTCTGATGCCTCAAACTTTGCACAAAGCATTGTATCACAGCTGTCAACGGACATAAAAAGTTTCATTGTATTTAAAAATTCCAAGGTCAATTTTCTCTATATTTCGGTCGATTTGAGATGGAATAGCCCATACAATCTTCACCAAAACCGCCGTTCCACAACCACTTCCATCACCATATCACCACAACCATCATTACTACCACCATCGCAACCGCCACCACAAACATCATCTTTACCATCACAATTCCCACCATCACTACCGCCACCGTTTTGACTTTTTGAGGTCCAAATCAAGGACAGATCCATGCACTTAGCCACTTTTGACCCATTGTGCGTCCTGTTCGAAGTCCGACGGTAGTGGCGAAACTCTTAAGGGGGGACTTCACTGAAAAACATGACAATTTTCCAAAAAATTTGCATCGCTATTTCACTTCTTCAGAACGTATATTTTCATACCCCAAGTGGATTTAGTTCAATTCTGATTATAAATATGTTTATTTCTTTAATTAAGGGTATATGTACGTGAACGACCACAAATATTATCACAAAATGTATGCTCTGAATTTCTAAAATGTTATAAGAAAATGAACTCACAATTGGACAAAAATTACAAGGTACCACAACAAGACTTATTAGGATTTAAATGTCTGACAAAAGTATAAAAAAGGTTACTAATAATATTTTTCAAACCAGTTTTATCAAAGTATGAAAAAACAAAATTCTGCAGTTACATCATTTGGTAACCATAACATTGTTATGGTCTCTCTGACATCTTTAATATTTTTTCTGTAACAAATACTTATTTCTGAAAAGTATACTACTCTCAGACATGTAGAGTTGTTTAGTTTAATACAATTAATTTTTTATTTGTCCTATATAAAATATATTAAAATGTACATAATGTTTTGTGACCTAATTTTTCTATTTTCAAAGAAATGGGCATTATTGTAATCTACCTTTTGCGTAAATGCATGTTAAATCAGTGTAAAAAATTTCAGAATTCTATCTATAATGTCTGTGCAGTTATGAAAGAATACGTGTCAAAATTTTCAAATTTTGGAAAATTTAATTTAAAGTAAAAAGTGAAATCTAAAAAATATTCATCATCATCATCATCATCATCATCATCATCATCATCATCTTCACTACACGGAGTAGGCAATATTGCCTGTTCCGGCTTCACAGTTTATCCCTCCATCGTCCCTTAGGTCGTCGTACGTCTCTTCTTCCAGGCAACCCTTCAGGAGGCAACCCTACATGTGGGGATAGTACACATGATGGTTGGACTTAAGCCATAAGGCAGAAGCCCTGCCAGGTCAATCTCTGCGAAGTGCTGGTAACTCTTCCAGAGAATACAACTTACTCAACAGCTTCACAGGACACAGCCGGACGGATTTAAAAAATATTATTAGTAGCCTTTTGTATTCTATTACCAGATATTTAAGTTCTAACAAGTCTTGTTGTGGTACCTTGTAATTTTTGTCCAATTGTGAGTTCATTTCCTTATAAAATTTTATAAATTTATAGCCTGCATTTTCTGATAATATTTGTGGTTGTTCACATACATATATGCTCTTCAGACTGTAAGGATGCGAAACATTTAGAGAGTTGTCAAAAATATGTTTTCATCAAATAATTCTTTTTTACAAATTTCTGATTCCAAATCTAGTAACTTTTTCTTCTAAAGTTGGCTCCTTGGAGTTACTAGATGAATGAAGCGAAGGAGAATTTTAATTTACATAAATAATATGCACTTTACTTTCTAATCCATTTTTCCATAAGTTTATTTTTCTTCATTCAACATCAATTTTTTTATGCTAAATATTAATCAACCTGGATGAAATTTTTACTGCAAGTATTAATGAAGTAGCTTCATATTTCTATGCTTTTATTTTGTAAGAAACTTATTAGTTTATTTTATGAACAATTTTTCGTGAATTATAAGAAAAATAACATTTCAAAAATTTCACCAAATTTTTTGAAAGTGGATAAATGAGATATTTCATAAAATTAATACATAGAATTATTTACCTATGTCTTGTGAATGTAACCAAAAAAAAAAAAAAAAGAAGCTTAAAAATTTAGGACACTCTGTATAGTTATTTAGACTGTGAAGATTTGAAATGAACGCTCTGTATAGTTTATCTACTCCATCTTCCTTGTCTTTCTATTACTATCATTTCCTTCTTCTTTACCTATTTTTTCTATTCACTTTTTTCCATTTTTTTCTTTTCTACTTGTTATTTCACTTCTGATTCCTCTATATTTCTTGTTGTTAAGCATCTTCGTTTTCCTGCTTGTTATGTTATCTTGTTGCTGCCTGGACTGTATGTACGCATCTTATGGGAGGCTGTGGGCCACAGCACGTGTTCCATAATTACAGGCTGCACCTCATCTCAGCCATCTCGCAGTGTAATTGTCAGCCTTTCATCTACGAAACTGAACAGACAACAAATCAAACGCGCTTCCTATTTACATTTCCTCCGTTTTGTTTTTCTGTATATCATTTCCGCCTCATTCAGACGTCAGTTAGCCCCGCCTGCCGATACACATCTGCATCGTGCCGTCGGTATCGCTCCTTATATGACCAGCATAAAGCACGCTGCCCATTTGTCAAGGATTCCCTGCCTAACCCCGTCCGTCGGATTCACCCTGAGATCTCCGCGACCCGACACACACCTTGACGTAGGACATCGGTACGACAGCATGTTTACTTTCGCTTTATACAGCATGACTGACAAATGACTGACCTGGTCACTGGCTGACTGGTTGACTGCCGATCGTATCGTGCAAAATTTTGATTACTTTCAGTATATGTGGTTATGTTAGGTTAGGTCAGTTTCAGTCAGATGCGCTTCCAATTCACTGCGGGCTAGAGCAAGGAGATGCTCTATCAGCTTTACTTTTAACTTTGCTCTAGAGTATGCCATCAGGAAAGTCCAAGATAACAGAGAGGGTTTGGAATTGAACGGGCTACATCAGCTGCTTGTCTATGCGGATGACGTGAATATGTTAGGAGAAAATCCACAAACGATTAGGGAAAATACGGGAATTTTACTGGAAGCAAGTAAAGAGATAGGTTTGGAAGTAAATCCCGAAAAGACAAAGTATATGATTATGTCTCGTGACGGGAATATTGTACGAAATGGAAATATAAAAGTTGAAAATTTATCTTTTGAAGAGGTGGAGAAGTTCAAATATCTTGGAGCAACAGTAACAAATATAAATGACACTCGAAAGGAAATTAAACACAGAATAAATATGGGAAATGCCTGTTATTATTCGGTTGAGAAGCGTTTATCATCCAGTCTGCTGTCAAAAAATCTGAAAGTTAGAATTTATAAAAAAAAAAGTTATATTATCGGTTGTTCTGTATGGTTGTGAAAATTGGACTCTCACTTTGAGAGAAAAACAGAGGTTAAGGGTGTTTGAGAATAAACTTCTTAGAAAAATATTTGGGGCTAAGAGGGATGAAGTTACAGGAGAATGGAGAAAGTTACACAACGCAGAACTCCACGCATTGTATTCTTCACCTAACATAATTAGGAACATTAAATCCAGACGTTTGAGATGGACAGGGCATGTAGCACGTATGGGCGAATCCAGAAATGCATATATAGTGTTAGTTGGGAGGCCGGAGGGAAAAAGACCTTTGGGGAGGCCGAGACGTAGATGGGAAGATAATATTAAAATGGATTTGAGGGCGGTGGGATATGATGGTAGAGAATGGATTGATGTTGCTCAGGATAGGGACCAATGGCGGGCTTATGTGAGGTCGGCAATGAACCTCCGGGTTCCTTAAAAGCCAATGAGTATGTATATGTGGTTATGTACAGTACAAGATATATTGGAATATTACTCGACAAGCAGCTCTGGTTGGTAAATAAGTCCTCAGAAAATATCTGTCAACTTGGTTCAGGCCTACAAAACGCTTAAGACGTAGCTTTCGATGCTGCATGGTCTTTATTTGAGCCTTCCTGCATCATGCTAGTTGCAGAGGGTTAGTTAATTGAAGTTTGTTATGATTACACATCAGATTTATAGGTATTCCCCTTATCTCTTTGTATTCACCTTGTGTTCGTTGTCGTCCCCTTGTTCTCCTTGCATTCCCCTTGTTCTCCTTGCATTCCCCTTGTTTTCCTTGTATTTCCCTGTTTCTCTTCTGTTCCCCTTGTTCTCTTTGAATTCTCCATGTTCTCCTTGAATTCCTTATGTTCTACTTCAATTCGCCTTCTTCTCCTTTTATTCTCTTTGTCCTCTATGTATTCTCCTGGTTCACTTTGTATTCCTCTTATTCTCCTTGAATTCCCCATGTTTTCCTTCAATTCTCCTTGTTCTCCTTGAATTCCCCAAGCTCTCCCTGAATTCCCCTTGTTCTCCTTATATTCCACTTGTTCTCCTGGTATTCCCCTTGTTCTCCTGGTATTCCCCCTTTTCTCCTTGTACTCCCCTTATTCTCAATGTATTCCCCTGGTTCTCCTTGTGTTCTCCTTGTTCTTCAATTCAACATATTCTCCTTGTATTCCCCTTGTTCTCCTTATATGTCCCTTGTTCTCCTTGTATTCCCCTTGTTCTTCTTATATGTCCCTTGTTCTTCTTGTATTTCCCTTGTTTTCCTTGTATTCCCCTTGTTCTCCTTATATATCCCTTGTTCTCCTTGTATTCCCCTTGTTCTTCTTATATGTCCCTTGTTCTTCTTGTATTTCCCTTGTTCTCCTTGTATTCCCCTTGTTCTCCTTGTATTTCCCTTGTTCTCCTTGTATTCCCCTTGTTCTTCTTATATATCCCTTGTTCTTCTTGTATTTCCCTTGTTCTCCTTGAATTCACCTTGTTCTCCTTGAATTCCCCTTGTTCTCCTTATATGTCCCTTGTTCTCCTTGTATTCCCCTTGTTCTTCTTATATGTCCCTTGTTCTTCTTGTATTTCCCTTGTTCTCCTTGTATTCCCCTTGTTCTCCTTGTATTTCCCTTGTTCTCCTTGTATTCCCCTTGTTCTTCTTATATATCCCTTGTTCTTCTTGTATTTCCCTTGTTCTCCTTGAATTCACCTTGTTCTCCTTGAATTCCCCTTGTTCTCCTTATATGTCCCTTGTTCTCCTTGTATTCCCCTTGTTCTTCTTATATGTCCCTTGTTCTTCTTGTATTTCCCTTGTTCTCCTTGTATTCCCCTTGTTCTCCTTGTATTCCCCTTGTTCTTCTTATATGTCCCTTGTTCTTCTTGTATTTCCCTTGTTCTCCTTGTATTCCCCTTGTTCTCCTTGTATTCCCCTTGTTCTCCTTGTATTTCCCTTGTTCTCCTTGTATTCCCCTTGTTCTTCTTATATGTCCCTTGTTCTTCTTGTATTTCCCTTGTTCTCCTTGTATTCCCCTTGTTCTCCTTATATGTCCCTTGTTCTCCTTGTATTCCCCTTGTTCTTCTTATATGTCCCTTGTTCTTCTTGTATTTCCCTTGTTCTCCTTGAATTCCCCTTGTTCTCCTTGAATTCACCTTGTTCTCCTTGAATTCCCCTTGTTCTCCTTAAATTCACCTTGTTCTCCTTGAATTCACCTTGTTCTCCTTGAATTCCCCTCGTTCTTCTTGTATTCTGCTGGTTCTCCTTGTGTTTTCCTTGTTCTCCTTGTTTCGCACACTGTTCGTCAATCCTTCTACGTAAAGATATGCAGCATAATAAAGTTCTGCATCTGCCATGACTTCCATCGCATCTATTTTCTTGTTTCAAATAAATATAAATTAATATTTTAATAGGCATTATTATACTTCATGTGCATCATTCCTCGATAAATCAACTCGTAGATAGTGATTATGAATAAAGTTCGTCCACTAGTTTGCGATAAATTGCTGAAGACAGAGTAACAGAATATTGGCCCAAAATCACTTTTTCATTATCATTGATGCTGAAGTCCCGAAATGGAGTTTTTGCATTGTCAGAATATTGTGTCTAATAGGAAAGTAAACAACAATATACTCAAAATTTCTTTCAGTACATTCCAAGTTGCAGTTGAGTCTGACAACTATTCTGACCTTGTTTTGTGAGCACCCATTCATAAGCACAGCTACAGCCTTTGTTCTGTAGAGCTTCATTCTTATTTTGCTTTTATATAGGTAACCAAATCTTATGTGAGAAAGTCGATATATTATAAGGGTATCAGGCTATCAGAATTTGGGGTCGACAAGTTCACATGCTGCATTTTCATCATGTCGAAGGCAAGCTTTTGTTAGCTCCAACGGCCCCGCCCTATTAATTCCTCTGATCAAGCTCGTCTTCCAATCCGTCTTCCATGACGTTTCCTTTCTCTGATAACAATCGCTTTCCCTCCCTCGTGGCCGTATGAAAGCCGATTTGGCGGATACGGGTTCAGGGATGCCAGCTATGATATTTCTCTCATTAAAAATGTTCTGCAGTAGAAATTGTAAGATAATCATCCGTGTACCCCGAGATAGAGATCCTTTGCGTTCTCTCTTGTACAATATCCCTAGATAGACTCGTAACTCAATTTTGTAGGGAGTTATGCCGTGGTGGAAAACTCTGCCTCCACCTGTCTTGAACCCAGAGTCTCCCAGTTCCTAATCTCTCACTACACTTACAGAACACTTGAAATCATAATCTATACTAATATTAAAACTGTAACCTAATTTTTTCTGGTAATTTTCGTTTTTAAAAAAATATTTGGTGTTGCCATTAAACCATCCTGAGGGAGAAAACCGAGTTTTTTAAATTTGTATTTGTATGTCTGTGAAATGATTATGTCTCGTGACGAGAATATTGTACGAAATGGAAATATAAAAATTGGAAATTTATCTTTTGAAAATGTGGAGAACTTCAAATATCTTGGAGCAACAGTAATAAATATAAATTATAAATTATATTCGGGAGGAAATTAAACACAGAATAAATGTGGGAAATGCCTGTTATTATTCGGTTGAGAAGCTTTTGTCATCTAGTCTGCTGTCAAAAAATCTGAAAGTTAGAATTTATAAAACAGTTATATTACCGGTTGTTCTGTATGGTTGTGAAACTTGGACTCTCACTTTGAGAGAGGAATATAGGTTAAGGATGTTTGAGAATAAGGCGCTTAGGAAAATATTTGGGGCTAAAAAGGATGAAGTTACAGGAGAATGGAGAAAGTTACACAACACAGAACTGCACGCATTGTATTCTTCACCTGACATAATTAAGAACATAAAATCCAGACGTTTGAGATTGGCAGGGCATGTAGCACGTATGGGCGAATCCAGAAATTCATATAGAGAGTTAGTTGGGAGGCCAGAGGGAAAAAGACCTTTAGGTAGGCCGAGACATAGATGGGAAGATAATATTAAAAAGGATTTGAGGGAGGTGGGATATGATGGTAGAGAATGGATTAATCTTACTCAGGATAGGGACCAATGGAGGGCTTATGTGAGGGCGGCAATGAACCTCCGGGTTCCTTAAAAGCCAGTAAGTAAGTAAGTATGTCTGTGAAATATTATTCGGTTGAGAAGCTTTTATCATCCAGTCTGCTCTCGAAAACCTGAAAGTTAGAATTTATAAAAGAGTTATATTACCTGTTGTTCTGTATGGTTGTGAAATAGCAACAGAGGTTAAGAATATTCGAGAATAAGGTGCTTAGGAAAATATTTGGGGCTAAGAGGGATGAAGTTACAGGAGAATGGAGATAGTTACACAACGCAGAACTGCGCGCATTGTATTCTTCACCTGACATAATTAAGAACATTAAATCCAGACGTTTCAGATGGACAGGGCATGTAGCATGCATGAGTGAATCTAGAACTGCATATATCTATTGAAACTAGGAGCGAATCCATTGCACAGCTGTGGACATGTACGATATTCAACTATTGAGACAAAACATTTGAGAATAGCCACTTTTAACTAGAGGACGCGTCGAGGGTCGAACACGTGGGCAGTGATGAAGTGGGATAGAGCCATTAAATCGCGGTAATGAGATGGGAGAGCGTGTGCCTCATCGATAGCAGCGGGCGAGTCGCTAATGTGGCGGAACTAACTTGACGAGGCAGCGAACGAGCGAAGCGGGCAGAAAACTGCTGCTGCTACTATCATGAATAATACAACCAGTAACAATACTACTGGCATTGCTACTGCTATGGATATTACAACACTACTGGCATTGCTACTGCTATGGATAATATTACTACCATTACTTCATCAGTAACATCACTACTAATATTGCTACTGTCATGAATAATACAACCAGTAACAATACTACTGGCATTGCTACTGCTATGGATATTACAACACTACTGGCATTGCTACTGCTATGGATAATATTACTACCATTACTTCATCAGTAACATCACTACTAATATTGCTACTGTCATGAATAATACAACCAGTAACAATACTACTGGCATTGCTACTGCTATGGATATTACAACACTACTGGCATTGCTACTGCTATGGATAATATTACTACCATTACTTCATCAGTAACATCACTACTAATATTGCTACTGTCATGAATAATACAACCAGTAACAATACTACTGGCATTGCTACTGCTATGGATATTACAACACTACTGGCATTGCTACTGCTATGGATAATATTACTACCATTACTTCATCAGTAACATCACTACTAATATTGCTACTGTCATGAATAATACAACCAGTAACAATACTACTGGCATTGCTACTGCTATGGACATTACAACACTACTGGCATTGCTACTGCTATGGATATTACAACACTACTGGCATTGCTACTGCTATGGATATTACAACACTACTGGCATTGCTACTGCTATGGATATTACAACACTACTGGCATTGCTACTGCTATGGATATTACAATACTACTGGCATTGCTACTGCTATGGATATTACAACACTACTGGCATTGCTACTGCTATGGATATTACAACTCTGCTGGCATTGCTACTGCTATGGATATTACAACACTACTGGCATTGCTACTGCTATGGATATTACAACACTGCTGGCATTGCTACTGTCATGAATAATATTACTACCATTACTACGTCAGTAACACCGCTACTAATATTGCTACTGTCATGAATAATATTACTATCAATAACAACACTACTGGCATTGCTACTGACATGAATAATATTACTATCATTACTCCATCAGTAACATCACATACTAGTATTGCTACTGCCATGAATAATATTACTATCAATAACAGCACTGCTGGCATTGCTACTGTCATGAATAACACTACTAACATTACTATACCAGTAACAACACTACTGGCATTTTTACTTCTATGAATAGTATTACAACCAGTAACATCACTATTAATATTGCTACTGCCATCAATAATATTACTATCAATAACAACACTACTGGCATTGCTACTGTCATGAATAATATTACTACTATTACTACATCAGTAACATCACTACTAATATTGCTACTGCCATCAATAATATTACTATCAATAACAACACTACTGGCATTGCTACTGTCATGAATAATATTACTACTATTACTACATCAGTAACATCACTAATAGTATTGCTACTGTCATGAATAATATTACTATCAATAACAACACTACTGCCATTGCTACTGTCATGAATAATATTACTACCATTACTACATCTGTAACATTGCTACTAGTATTGCTACTGCTATGAATAATATTACTATCAATAACAACACTACTGGCATTGTTACTTCCATGAATAATATTACAACAAGTAACATCACTACTAATACAGTATTGCTGATGCCATGAATAATATTACTATCAATAACAACACTACTGGCATTATTTCTTCTATGAATAATATTACTACCATTACTACACCAGTAACATCACTACATAAGTTTTTATAGCTTTATTCTCCTCAGCTCTAATCAACAATAACAACAATCCAGGTTGCCAGGCGAAAATAGAAAACAAAAGATGAGAAAACAAATGAATGAAGTGTATAAACAATTGAATACTCTTTCATATTTAAGTATAAAAATATAGGGGTGCCATTTGAAATTTCAAAGTGGGGATGGCTAGGGGGTGGGGGTGAAATCTAAAATGCAATTAAACCTGGTTTCAGACTTCCCCCTCAATATCTAAATTGACGTGTTTTTTGTTTGAATTGAATTCAATTTAAATAATTAGTTATTTAGACTGGGAATGAAAGCCCTGTATGTATACGATTAATTCGTGTGGAAGTCTGCTGACGTTAATACGTGCATTGATGCATGTTAGTATGTTAGCAAATGTTAATTTGCAGTAAGAATGATAAGTCATATGATTGAAGAATTTTAAATAAATATATTTCATAACTTTGTAATTGACTTAACGGAAAACCAAAAATGAATTGAAAAATTCGTATAAATGATTTATACTCTTTAGATTTCCATTTTGTTTTAGGCTCAGAATGCATTTCGTGCGCCGATATTCTCTTAGTTAAGGCCTCGGACAGTCTTGACTTGCAGCAAGCGATACGATTTTCCGCTGCGCCGGACCGCTTTGACTGCCGCGCCGTGATATTGAGTCCATGAAAATGGAAATCTGCGTAATTGGCTCGACCCGCGACTCTTTGAACTGAGTCACATCGCACATATTAACTGTTGATTTTACTGAGCAGCCAATTGGTCAAAGCTGCGGAAGCATGAAATATTCATGTCCGATTAAAACTGAATGAAATATTGTTCAGAACAGGGATGCACAAAGTGCACCCTTAATGCAATTAAGTAAACACTTCTCACGGTACCAGAGAACTTGAGGTCTAGGTATTCCTTGAAGGCAAACGTCGAATCAGGTCTCTGTGTGTTGATGCACCAGCTTCAAACTGAAACTATAGACCGAAATTTGGCCTGTAGAAGCAATTATTGCTTTCATTGACTCTATTTTCCTTGAAATTGAGTGAATTTTGTGGGAAATATGACACTTCTTCTTCCCTCAGCGATACAATCATTTGTGATGTTCAGCTTTCCAAGTACGAGGGTTATACTGAAAGTCGTGAGCAGAGACCGGAAGTTTAGGCATTTTGAATCATTAAAATAGGCAGGCATAAAGGCATCATAAATAGCTAAAATAGGCAGGAAAAAATGAATCATAAATTTCTAAAATAGGCAGGCAAAAAGGCATCATAAATAGCTAAAATAGACAGGCAAAAAGGCATTATAAATACCTAAAATAGGCAGGAAAAAAGGCATCATAAATTTCTAAAAAAGGCAGGCAAAAAGGCATCATACCCAGTAAATAGCTAAAATAGGCCGAAAAAAAGGCATCATAAATAGCTAAAATAGGAAGGCAAAAAGGCATCATAAATAGCTAAAATAGGCAGGCAAAAAGCCATCATAAATAGCTAAAATAGGCAGGCAAAAAGATATCATAAATAGATAAAATGGGCAGGCAAAAAGGCATCATAAATAGCTAAAATAGGCAGGCAAAAAGGCATAATAAATAGCTAAAATAGGCAGGCAAAAAGGCATCATAAATAGCTAAAATAGGCAGGCAAAAAGGCATTATAAATAGTTAAAATAGACAGGCAAAAAGGCATCATAAATAGCTAAAATAGGCAGGCAAAAAGGCATCATAAATAGCTAAAATAGGCAGGCAAAAAGGCATCATAAATAGCTAAAATAGGCAGGCAAAAGGCATCATAAATAGCTAAAATAGGCAGGCAAAAGCCATCATAAATAGCTAAAATAGGCAGGCAAAAAGGCATAATAAATAGCTAAAATAGGCAGGCAAAAAGCCATCATAAATAGCTAAAATAGGCAGGCAAAAAGACATCATAAATAGATAAAATGGGCAGGCAAAAAGGCATCATAAATATCTAAAATAGTCAGGCAAAAAGGCATAATAAATAGCTGAAATTGGCAGGCAAAAAGGCATCATAAATAGCTAAAATAGGCAGGCAAAAAGCCACCATAAATAGCTAAAATAGGCAGGCAAAAAGACATCATAAATAGATAAAATGGGCAGGCAAAAAGGCATCATAAATAGCTAAAGTAGGCAGGCAAAAAGGCATTATAAATAGTTAAAATAGACAGGCAAAAAGGCATCATAAATAGCTAAAATAGGCAGGCAAAAAGGCATTATAAATAGTTAAAATAGACAGGCAAAAAGGCATCATAAATAGCTAAAATAGGCAGGCAAAAAGGCATCATAAATAGCTGAAATAGGCAGGCAAAAAGGCATCATAAATAGCTAAAGTAGGTAGGCAAAAAGGCATCATAAATAGCTAAAATAGGCAGGCAAAAAGGCATCATAAATTGCTGAAATAGGCAGGCAAAAAGGCATCATAAATAGCTAAAATAGGTAGGCAAAAGGGCATCATAAATAGCTAAAATAGGCAGGCAAAAAGGCATCATAAATAGCTGAAATAGGCAGGCAAAAAGGCATCATAAATAGCTAAAATAGGTAGGCAAAAAGGCATCATAAATAGCTAGAATAGGCAGGCAAAAAGGCATCATAAATAGCTGAAATAGGCAGGCATAAAGGCATCATAAATAGCTAAAATAGGTAGGCAAAAGGGCATCATAAATAGCTGAAATAGGCAGGCAAAAAGGCATTATAAATAGCTAATACGTCGGATCCAAAAGTATTAACGTAACTTTGCAATGTATTGCGTAAAGGAACACTGATTTTCGGCATCTTGCTGCTAGCTATAACAACGTCGCAATGAAAACTGAAAGAAAAATAACCGTTAAAAATAACGTTAGACCCGCACTCATTGTTGCCTTGTCAAATAAACACAAGCGATAATTAAAACGCTTACTGTTATACATTTTTGCACGGCAGCACTCATTGTTGCAAGGAGAATATGAACTGACTGAAAGACAGTAATATATATTCGGTGAAGTCCAAGATATTTGAATTTTCCAACCTCTTCGAAGGATAAATCTCCAATTTGTATGTTTCATTTCGTATAATATTCTGGTCACGAGACATAATCATATACTTTGTCTTTTCGGGATTTACTTCCAAACCTATCTCCTTACTTGCTTCAAGTAAAATTCCCGTGTTTTCCCTAATCTTTTGTGGATTTTCTTCTAACATATTCACGTCATCCGCTTAGACAAGAACCTGATGTAACCCGTTCAATTCCAAACACTCTCTTTTATCCTGGACTTTCCTAATAACATATTCTAGAACAAAGTTAAACAGTAAAGGTGATAGTGCATCTCCTTGCTTTAGCCCACAGTGAATTGGAGACAAATCCGATAGAAACTGGTCTATATTGACTCTGATGTACGTTTCACTGAGACACATTTTAATTAATCGAACTAGTTTCTTGGGAATACCAAATTCAATAAGGATATTATATACCTAAAACTTCTCTCTTAACCGAGTCATATGCCTTTTTGAAATGTATGAATAACTGATGTACTGTTTCATATTATTATTATTATTATTATTATTATTATTATTATTATTATTATTATTATTATTATGGCTGTGAAACTTGGACTCTCACTTTGAGAGAGGAACAGAGATTAAGGGTGTGAGAATAAGGTTCTTAGGAAAATATTTGGGGCTAAGAGGGATGAAGTTACAGGAGAATGGAGAAAGTTACACAACGCAGAGCTGCACGCATTGTATTCTTCACCTGACATAATTAGGAACATAAAATCCAGACGTTTGAGATGGGCAGGACAAGTAGCACGTATTGGCAAATCCAGAAATGCATATAGAGTGTTAGTTGGGAGGCTGGAGGGAAAAAGACCTTTGGGGAGGCCGAGACGTAGATGGGAAGATAATATTAAAATGGATTTGAGGGAGGTGGGATATGATGATAGAGACTGGATTAATCTTGCTCAGGATAGGGACCGATAGCGGGCTTATGTGAGGGCGGCAATGAACCTTCGGGTTCCTTAAAAGCCATTTGTAAGTAAGTAAGTATTATTATTATTATTATTATTATTATTATTATTATTATTATTAAAATCTACCTGATGCACTGAAACCAGAATTTGAGTGAACTGCAATGAGAGTTATAGAATCCACCAACATTTCAAAGCGTGTATAAGAAGGTTCAAGACGCGCATTTCCGTCGCACTCGCTACTCCCCCTCCATGCGGAGGAGGAAGGTAACCCGATAAAGTATGCGGTGAGCAAATAATTGCGACCCTGATTATTCGCTGCGGATCATGAGCCGCGCCCATGTTTGTCGTCATGGTGCCACAGTCAGCTGTTTCTGTTTTAATTGTCGCAGCATCCGCTCGCTGTCTGTCAATCCACTCCAGAGAAACACAACTCCTTCGTGATTCCGGTCCTCGCTTGCCAGTGTTTTGTTTGTATCTCGTTACTAGTTTCGGCTGTATTCCACCACCCATTCAACTAATTTCCATCCAGTTTTCGAGTTACGATTCTTTTATCGATCTCATTCCAGTTGACAGAATCATGTTGACGTATCTTTCCAAAGGAGAGTTACTGTCACAATAACCTACCTTCAAACTTCCCAGTGTTTTGTTTTGTAATGCTATATATTTATGTCGCACGTTGCTTAGAAACTGTTTTCCACGCATTTTATTCTGACTATTACACTTTTACTACGTCACACTACTTTCGACCAATAAAACGGCACGAAAGGACGTCTTTCAACCAATCATGGCCGCTTATCGCACAATTTTATCGTTTCACTAGCATTTGTTTAATTTTATCGCGTCCCTAGCATTTGTTTATTTTTATCACTACCCTAGCATTTGTTTCTTTGTTTGCCAACATTTCAAACTGCACTGGTCTGGCCGTCAAAAAACAGAAAATTACAAACCACTCCAGTCGATGCACATCACTTTCAAATATGACTCGCATTTTGGCATTCAAGAACAAGAATTAATAAAGATCACTGGTCATATATGAAGAGCACCATTCGGAAATCCTGAATGAGTTGAGGGATACACCATGTACGCCAACTAGTTCACTTCTTTTACGCACACGTCCAATATAACATCAACTGAACCACCAAAACATTCAAATTTGAAAATTGTACTTTCAATAATTGTTTCTTTTAAAATGATCCATGTTTATTTTTTATTTCATCATCGTTAATTAAAACGTTTCTTGTTTATTCCATCATCCCTAATTAAAACTTTTCTAACACTTGTTTATATTATTTAGGTTATGTTTGTTATAGCTTCTGCTATATATTATGGATAGTCACGTAACAGAGATTGTTTAATACTAAGATTTATTGAAAATCATCTGTCAAGTGACGTTGATTACTGGGATCCGGATGATTGAAATGGAATGCAAATGTTTTAATAAAAATGAAACTGAATCAACAAAGCCTTCTTGACTAGTAACAGTCCACAGAGTTCAATGATGATTCCATAGTTGGCACAACTGATACCGGTAACAAGACAACATCATCATAAAACACTACTGCCATCTAGCGTAATGTTGAGATGGTACAATAATACATTTGAAGACAGTTGTATTTTCGTAAGCCAATTAATATTTATTGTACACTTTGTTACTTCTAATCTTTATATAGCCTACTTTCTTCTAATCGTGTAATAGTCAATTAAATCCCACTCGAGTTTTGATTTTCTATAGATAAATCTGCTCATGTTCCACTCGCAGATTTATCGATAAAATCAAAACCTCTAGTGAGATTACTGTTGATAGTAAAGAAACATTACAGAAACTCCTATGTGTAAAATATAAATTTTTTCAGTACGAAGAAAAAAACTCATTTATTCATCCTATGGCAGCCGTACATAGGAGACTGTGAATTCTTACATTTTCGAAACAAAGATTAATAATTATTACCAGAGACCGGCATTTTGGCAGAATGTCTTTTTAAATGTGTTAAATCTATCTTCATTTTGAAAGTAAATCTGTATGAATTATACCTTTGTGATTGAAATGTCACAGTATTATGGTGTCGATTTCTGCCTTTTTTAAAATGCCTAATTTACAAAATAAATGTTTTTTTTTTTTGCCTTTATTTGATTATTTATCTATTATTTATTAATTTATTATTAAAATTTGTTTACAGGCATATTTTAATTTATTTCTATAACCGCTACAATGAAAGTGACCACCGAATGTATATTATTGTCTTTCAGTCAGTTCATATTCTCTTTGCAACAATGAGTGCTGCCGTGCAAAAATGTATAACAGTAAGCGTTTTAATTATCGCTTGTGTTTATTTGACAAGGCAACAATGAGTGCGGGTCTAACGTTATTTTTAACGGTTATTTTTCTTTCAGTTTTCATTGCGACGTTGTTGTAGCTAGCTAAATATTTCATATCGCAACATATCAGTACAACCAAACACAAAAATACACTTTCCAAGGCTACTGGGAAGAAGATTTCTTTGCTTCCAACAGTAATTGCAACATCGAGTCGAAAAAATCAATTTGCATTCGACTTATGTAAAGCTTTTCTTTCTGCCGAAATCCCTTTGTGGAAAGTGCAAAGTTGTGGGTCTAGTGCAAGGTTTTTGTAATTGCCTTTTATTGCGAATTTTAGCTATTTATAATCCCTTTTTGCCTGCCTATTTTAGCTATTTTTTATGCCTTTTTGCCTGCCTATTTTAATGATTCATAATGCCTTAATTTCCGGTCTCTTATTATTACATATAGGAGATTTTATTATTTGCTGTACCACTATTTAAGTTATTTAATAGAGCAAAAATCTGAAATCAATAAATATGTCACATAGGAGTTATTGCACGAACAACGACGATTAACTAATGCTAAATACTAATGGTTTTACTACATTTATTTATTTATTTATTTATTTATTTATTTATTTATTTATTTATTTATTTATTTATTTATTTATTTTTCTAATAATTGTAACAAAATATAAATAAACAGAAAAAACTTTAGCTCGCCTCTGAAAGAGTGGAACTCGTGCTCAAGGGCGGATTTCTGAATTGAAATTAAGAAGTATATAATAAAATTTGTCTTATGTCTACTACGCAATAAGAATATATAAATTTAAAATTACAATTTTTCAATTTTATAAAATCCATACATAACTTTTTAAATTTAATACTAGAACTATTAGAAATGACAAGATTAGGATATTTGAATATAAATTTGTTATATATTCTTGGGCCTAAATTACTACTATGATTAAATAGTGTAGCAGTGTTGCATTTCGGTTCAAGCAATCTTAAAGAATTCATACCTTTTGTTTAATAACTATTGGAATACAATTAAAATCATTTCGATTTTTATATATGAATTTTAGTAATACAATACAATAAATTTGTCTTATTTTAAGAACATTAATGTTTAAAAACAATTTTTGAGACTTATAAAGACATATTTTAATTATTTTCTTCTGTAATAAATAAAGTGGATTAAAAATGCTTAAATGCTTACAAGAGAATCAATATTACCGTCTAGACTTTGTAGTGGTAAAAGTAACCCTGAAATCGAATCAAAACAACACTGCTGGATTAAAGTTTTAATTTACAAGACGTAGGATTATCTCACGAGATTCTTTTTGTATTTTAAAGAAGAGAGAAAAGGCATTAACATTTACAATAATAAATGTAACGTTAAGATAAAATTAAATGCAAAAAGAGTTAATTAATTCTTCCAATCACCCCAACAAAATATATCAAATATTAAATAAAATAAACAAACAAAACAAACAAAATAATATATATAAACTCTAAAGTTTAGAATTTATTGTCTTAATTTTGTTTTTAATATTATACACTTATTTAAACGGTTTTAATTGTGAATTATTTTTTAGAAATTGTTCATGCTAATCCAATTATTTGACCTTCCAATAAAAATCGATTAATATATTTATTGAAAATATAAAGTTTAAAATTGTTCATAAACCAGCTACTATAAACAGAATGCAACATTTAACCACGTGGAGCCTTAATATTCTTCAGGGACCGTACATGATAGAATCTATCTGATAAAGAGCCTGCTATAACTTTAAAAAAGATTCTCGACTTACGGAGGGTGTTTTCACACCCCTAAACCATATTTTGAGCTTTTCTCACCCTTCAATAGACCAACATGACCTCAGACGCCACACTGACAATGACAAACGCCCACACGACGTGTAATATTAAAGTTATTAATCTTCTCATCCCTCATGCTTACATAAATCTATTAGGCAACTTAGTTTCCAGTTAACGGCTGAGAGGTTGAACGCAATTTGAAATCGATTTTTGAACTCGTTTCCCTAGGTAAGACGTGATAGGTAGAACATAGTGAACGGCACTTCAAAGAAACAAGACGTTTGGTTTCGTAATAATATCCCTTTGTATAATTCAATAAAATACAGTCTTCCACCTGGAAGAACAAATAAAATCCCTATAAAGTTTTACCAGGGGTACTATACAGGGTGTCCCATTTATCTTTTGCACCAATATAGGGATAGGTATTGGAATTTTTGTTTTTGAGAGTTATGTTAGAACGAGAGGCTAATATAAGTGTGGAGATTTGGTGCATGCAACTACATTATGGTACAAGATACACGTGACGTCATCAATTTTTCAAATAGCACTACATACTTTAATCATGTTACATTGATTACACACATTAAGACGAGTTCAAAAATGCATCACAATGTCACCTTCCCAATCAATAACAACAATACAATTCAAAATTAATGCCATCAGAATGTGACGTTTGTTCTGGTGCCCCATTCATCTTGTGCATTAACTTACACAAAACGAAAGACGAGTGACGTCCGTACACGTCATAACGTGTTGTGTGTTTGCTGTCTTAACATGTAAACAAACCACAACTGTCTACGCCACATTCCACGTAAAGTAGCCTGCACGTTCTCCGGACCTGTCGCCACTCGACTACCAAACCCACACCGGCTAACTACATTAACCCTTTGCGCTCACTTATATATATAATTTTAGTAGGTTATTTTACGACGCTTTATCAACATCTTAGATTATTTAGCGTCTGAATGAGATGAAGGTGATAATGCCGGTGAAATGAGTCCGGGGTCCAAAACCGAAAGTTTCCCAGCATTTGCTCATATAGGGTTGAGGGAAAACTCCGGAAAAAACCTCAACCAGGTAACTTGCCCCGACCGGGAATCGAACCCGGGCCACCTGGTTTCGCGGCTAGACGCTCTAACCGTTACTCCACAGGTGTGGACCGTTCACTTATATGGTTTGCCCGATAATTTCATTTGATATCCTCAGAAGTAGTTTCGTTCTCTACCGATAAAGTGCAAGCACCGCTAGTTCCTTAGCCAGCTGTTATTAGGAAGAGGATTGTTTTGTTTTTTGTTTCTCCATAGTGTCTTGTGCTGCCATAATTGTGAAGAATCTAAAACAAATTCAGTTCAGAAAGGGTTAAGGTTCACTGCGTACCCAAGCAAGCAACCCTTCTCGTCCTTAAGTCAGCCACCACCGTGCGTTGCCATCCAGCGTTTCGGGGAATGCTATGGAATGATGACGGAGTGGAGAAATGTTGACGGAATTCTGTAGATGCCTAAAATAGGGAAACAGATTAATCCCGAGAAAAAAACCCAAATATGAAATTGTTCGCCACAAAAGTCACTATCAACTTTTTGATAAAAAAAAATTCTCAGGCCTGACCGGGACTCGAATCGGATCACCTGAGTGACTGGCTGAAGATCTCCCACAGCAGGGGTAACTGCACCTGCATTCGTCGGGATATGAAAAGCACCCATCTATAAAGACGTGGTGCAGCAAGACACTCAGTGAATTAAGATAAGCTCTCTTGTTCCGGGCTCTCTTGCTGGGAACGTCCATTGATAACTGCGTAGGCTAGCTGAATACGGTTGATGAATATCTTCCTCTTGGCCAGGAACAATAGGGGGTTGCATAGCGAACTTGCGAAGAGGACGATAATTTCTCCCCGGCTTATAATGGCAGCTCTGTTGTCAAGGTCGTGCACATTGCGACATTCACACGCCCCTTGGGCTTCTGGACCTGACACTGATAGGGCGTCCCTTGTCAGCACCAGTCAAGACAGTAGAGGTCAATGCCCGTGAGGGGATATGAACTCACGACCCTAGCTTCCAAGCAATATTAAAGCTGCACGTATTATCCTTTGCACTGTTCACACTGCTGTCAGGCTTCGACATGTGTGACGTTGATCTTCTTTTGAAACGTAGAGTTACTTAAGATGTTCTTCAGAAGCACAGGCTGGTGCCAATAAAATGATCTTTTCATTTTACAGATAAATAAATTCCTTGTGAAGCGATGAATTTTTGTACATTGCTCTATCCACTTCTCAGACATATGCTTTGCACAATTTCGCGCAATTTTCTATACGACTTTAATTTTCAGAATCTCCTGCCTCACTTGCATTTTTTTTTTTCGAGACTTTAATTATGAAGAGAAGGTATTGTAATGCTAGAGACGTTCTATTTCGACAATATTATATAAATTTACGTTTTAACATCCCTGATAACGAGAAAATATTTTGGTCTTCTACACAATCTAGACGATATTGTCAGCTCTCTGCTTGTACAATATACCGCAATGTCATTAATTTCAGGGGGTTATTCTTTGAGATATTTCAAACGAAATAGTTTAATACAATTTTCCTCCTTCATGCTTCTCTTCTAGATACAAATTTTTATATGTAACATTTCGTAGCGTGTTTTGTGAAAACCTTCTTCTCTATTTAATGTGTCTCGTGGTTTTCCACGCGGTCCGTCTCGCTCTATTCTCTATTTAATGTGTCTCGTGGTTTTCCACGCGGTCCGTCTCGCTCTATTTTCTATTTAATGTGTCTCGTGGTTTTCCACGCGGTTCGTCTCGCTCTATTCTCTATTTAATGTGTCTCGTGGTTTTCCACGCGGTCCGTCTCGCTCTATTCTCTATTTAATGTGTCTCGTGGTTTTCCACGCGGTCCGTCTCGCTCTATTCTCTATTTAATGTGTCTCGTGGTTTTCCACGCGGTCCGTCTCGCTCTATTCTCTATTTAATGTATCCGTGAGTTTTCCACACAATAGTCATTGAAATATTCGATTTGTGGGTTATGTGTAGACACGAGTATTAAAGAAAATACACTACAGTACAGTGTACTGAGAGGTACATTCTTGTTTTATTACTTTATTTCGAGTACAGATGATTCACGTAATCATTGAGATTTGGATAAATCCGCTGTCAATTTTAGCGGCTCACTTTCTACAATATTTCCTTTCCGAAAGAAGCAATATTAAAAATTTGTACCCTGTAAATGTCCATCAAACTGGATTGCAATTGAGCCCGCCTATTTCAGGTTGTGTGACAATCAAGTGATAGTCGCAGTGCAAGTGATCCAGAGGTGGAGCGGCGGCACAGCTGTTGTGTTGGTAGCACTGGGCGTTAATCCGTGTCTTATCGGGGCGCCCCAGTCGACATCGCAGAACGTGGGCAGCGCGCCTCGGGGCGGATTTGGGGTGAACTTATGCATTCAGCCCTCATAGGTGTTACATAACCCTTCATCGTCATATAGTATGTCGTCTGTTGTTTTCTGATTAGCATGAGAGAACCAAGTCAATAGACAGGTTCGCCTTTCAGGAATCATCTATTACGCACCAAGTTGAAAGTCTTCTTGACTAATATATTCGAAATATTATGTACGATATAACGCGAAACAAGAATAACATACAGAGAATGGGGCAATAAAAGAGAATCAGATAATATAGAGGTTATTTGAAGATGTTCAAATGAGATTCCGCAATGTTATTTCATAATCACGTTTGCTCTACGGAAGGGAAACAAGGATGCTAAGAGCACAGGGAGAAAAAAAATCGATTTACTACGCTGTATGTATTTACGTAGAATGGGTTGTTGAAAATCAACGCGGCGAGCAGAAAGAACAGGGAGAACAGAGAGAGAACAAGGGAAATTCAAGGAGTGAAGAGAAATTCAAAGATAACAAGAGGAAGGAAAGAAAAAGAAGTGAAATACAAGAAGAGCAAAAAATATGGGGAGAACAAAAGGAATGCGGGGAGAAAAAGAGGAATGCAGGTAGATTAGGAGGAATACAAGAAGAACAAGGGCAATGCAAGGAAAAGTTGGGAAAGACAAGGAGAACAAGGGGAATACAGGGAGAACAAGAGAAATGCGGAGAGAAGAAGAGGAATGACGGTAGATTAGGAGGAATACAGGAAGAACAAGGGCAATACAAGGAAAACATGGGAAAGACAAGGAGAACAAGGGGAATACAGGAAGAACAAGAGGAATCCTGGGAGAAAAAGAGGAATGCAGGTAGATTAGAAGGAATGCAAGAAGAACAAGGGCAATGCAAGGAAAACATGGGGAAGACAAGGAGAACAAGGGGAATACAGGGATAACATGGGGAATTCTAGGAGTGCAAGCAGGAATACAAGGATAACAAGAGAAAGAAAAGAAGAACAGGGAAAATATAAGAAGAGGAAAGAAAATACAGAGAGAAGAAGAGGATTGCGGGGAGAAAAAGAGAAATACAGAAGAACAAGGGCAGTACAAGGAGAAAAAGGGTAATGCAAGAAGAGAAAGGGCAATACAAGGATAAGAAGAGCAATACAAGAAGAAGAAGGGCAATAAAAGGAGAGGAAGAGCAATACAAGGAGAACAAGGGCAATACAATAAGAGGAATGCAAGGAAAGCAAGGAGAAAACAAGAAAAACAACGAGAATACAAGAAGATGAAAGAGAATATAAGGAGAACAAGGAGAGCACAGGGAGAATAAGAGGAATACAGGGAAAACTGATGGAAAAAGGAGAACAAGGGAAAGGAAAGGAGAACAAAGGAAAAATAAGGAAATCAATGTAAAGAAAAGCAGAATAAGGTAATGCAAGGAAAACAAGGGGTATACAAAAAGAGGAATGGAAACGTAAGAGAAGGGAAAACAAGGAGAATACAGGGAGAGCAAAGGAAAGATAAGGAGAACAAGGGAATACAAGGATAACAAAGGAAACACAAAGATAACAGAGTAAAAACAAAGAGAATAAGAGAATACAGGCAGAACAAGAGGAAGATAAGAAAAATAATGAGAAGGCAAGAATAGGAAAGAGAATATAAGGAGAACAAGGGAAATTGGGAGAACAAGGCGAATACGGAAAGAACAAAGAAAAGAAAAGGAGAAAAGTGGGTGTTATAGTTTTCTGTGACAATCAATTCCTAAGTTATCTGCATACCTTGTGAGCTTTACAGGTGTATTACAAGTGGCTAAGTCTAATTTATTGATCCCTTTTCACAATTGAAGCGTCCTATAAACAATAGTAATATACGTTACAAGAGCGGTATGTTGACGTTTTCATGGTCGAGGAAAAGATTGAAAAAGCGAAACGTAGTTCAGCTTTTTTAATTTCCAGAACATGAAAACAAACATACCGCTCGTGTATCGTACATTATTTTGTGCGAATATCGTTTATTACATACCTGAAAGACGAATTTCTAATTAGTTGCAATGACATCTCCATGTTGGTTTCTGTTTAATGACGTCAACTTCGGAACACCAAAATATCTTTCTTCAACATTGTTGCTGTAAAATGTTTTCTGTGTTTACTATACGCCAGCAGGCCGTGATGTACGTCTGTCTTTTTTTTTTCCCCAGTCTATAAATGCGAACTTAAAACAAACGGTAAGGTTATGTAATGATTTATTTTTCATTTTAATATTTTAACAATATTATTTATATAACATATTGCAGTAATAACATCGGCATCTGAATCTCGTTGATTTTTTCACGGCTTCCTTAATGTTACTTGTATCAGGAATGCAATAAGTTTCGTGGAGTAGTAGAGTTTCCTTAATTTTTGCAAAATATTTAAAAACAATAATTAACATTGCAATTTAGGTGAAATTGCAGTGGTAAGTTTCCAATTTATAATTATTACCATGTTAAACGTCTCTAAAAATAATATGTTAAAAGCCTAAAGCAGTAAAATGAATGTCGCGCTTAAGCGGTAAGAAGAGGGAAATTGTTATGTGTGTTACGTTGGGAATACTGAATGTGGTATTTCACACTTACCGCGTATTGGTTCTGTGCGGAAAACAAGCAAATACGCACGATCTCGCACAAAATAAAGTCCCTGTTAAACGGTTCGCGGTGCCTTCCAGTTAAGATATGCTGCGTGGAGCTGCTCATTAACCCGGCGCATGTCCGCCACTTCCTGGCTTCGTAGGCTGCTGCTGCAGACGCATGTCAAGTAGCCCGCCACCGGTGAAGAAGTCAATTACAATATTATTTTATAGATTCTCGTCTCACAAATTAGGTGTTTTACGATGTACTAATTTATCGTGAAACATGATATCTTAATTGAGAAATTAGACTTATTAGGAATCAAAGGTAATGCTTTAAACTTAATAAAATCGTATCTTAACGACAGAATTCAAATAACGAAAATTGACAATTATTCAAGTGAACCTTCAATTATTAATATAGGTGTTCCCCAAGGCACAGTTCTAGGCCCTATTCTATTTTTAATTTATATCAATGACTTATTAAAAATTGACTTACAACAATACAATGGTGTTCACAATTCTTATGCAGATGACACAGTTTTACTTTTTGGTGGAAAAACTTGGTATGATGCATATTATAATAATTCAAATAATGGACTTAAATTAATAAAAAAAAGTTTCACATAAATTACCTTTCTATCAACGAAAATAAAACCATAATTATTCCATTCTCATTATCTGAAAATGTAACAAACATCCTACATCTATATTAAGTATTAAATTACATAATTCTGATTGTTGTCTTATACAGTGTAAATGTTCGATTATTAAAGAGTCCTCTGAAGTTAAGTATTTAGGCAAAATTTTCGATAATCATTTAAAATGGAACCAACATATTAATTACCTTTGCAATAAATTACGTAAAATAGTATATTATTTTGTTTTATTGACGAATTACTTGTCAATAAGTTTATTAGGCACAATATATTTAACTTTATTTCAATCGGTAATTATGTATGGAATTATAGGATGGGGTAGCTCATTTAAATCTAATTTTAATCCACATTATTTATTACAGAAGAAAATAATTAAAATATGTCTTCATAAACCTATTGATTTTCCATCTCAAAATTTCTTTTTAGACTTTAATGTACTTAACGTAAGACAAATTTATTACATTGTATTAATAAAATTCATATATAAAAATCGAAATAATTTTGAATTGTATTCTCATAGTTATGAAACAAAAGGTATGAATTCTTTAAGATTGTTTGAACCAAAATGCAACAATGTTACAGTATTTAATCACAGTAGTAATTTAGGCCCAAGAATATATAACAAATTTATATTTAAATATCCTAATCTTGTCAATTCTAATAGTTCTAGTATTAAATTTAAAAAGTTATGTATGGATTTTATAAAAATTGAAAAATTGTAAATTTAAATTTATGTACTACAATTGCATAGTAGACATAAGACAAATTGTATTGTATAATTATTAATTTCAATTCAGGAATCCGCCCCTGAGCACGAGTTCACCTCTTTCAGGGGCGAGCTAAAGTTTTTCTATATATAATATATGTTATGTTATAATGATTAGCAAAATAATAAATAAATAAATAAATAAATCATACTCCTTCAGGTTTAAACATCACCATCACAAAAATTATCACTAGAGCCCCGATGTTTAGGCATTTACAACAGTTAAAATAGGCAGGCAAAAAAGGCAATAAAAACACAATAATCTTTGAAATAGACATTACAAATTTTAAAAAGGCATAATACATTTTAACAATAAATTTAAATTATATCAACATAACTCACATATTTATTTCGTAGTTGACACATGTTGACTTATAAAATACTTTTATGCTCGACCATGCCGAAATGTACTAATTATACACCTGCTAGCAGCCCTTTAATGCACCTCATTAAAGTACACCTATTCATTATAGTTCAGTTGTTCAGCCAATGAGAAATCACCATTGTAGCATGATAAAAGCGCAAGTATCGATTGTTCTCGGATATACAATCGAAAGACAACTAGCGAAATGTCACGGAGGCTGGAAATCTAATACTGTCGCAGAAGGTTGTGTTCTGTTACTATAATAATTAGCGTTAATTGTAAATAATATTCAAATAAATTCAATTTGTCATCTCGTTTTTCAATTCTAAATCAATTTCCAGGTTATATCAAGATCAATGTTCATGTTATTCTCTAGATTATATCAAGGTCAATGACATTCGTTCCTCGGAAAAAATCAATATTTCGCTTCTGCGCACATCTCACAATTTAGAAGGTCAGTTCCCTCCTCACTTACATAGCCATAAGATGAATACTAATGAATAATTTCAAGTTAGAAATATGTTTCATAAACAAATATACTCGCATCTTAATTACTACCATTATAGGCTCGTTGCATAATGTACTATTTTTTCGTGATTAACTGTTTTTTCACGAACCTTACATAACAAAACTGTTTCATCGGTTGAAAGCACATGAGCACAAAATTCACTAATGTAAACATGAAGTTTAATTTTCAATGGTTCACTGAATTTAGGCATTCTAGCTAACCGATTTTATATCTTGTCACCCGACAATAACTGACTGTTCCTCACTCAAAATTTCTTTCTCCTACAATAATAAAGACGTATAAGATTTTATAATATGAAAGCAAACAATTGGAAATGCTACGTGACAACTTCTATGAGAACGATCTTAATATTAATATTTTAAAATTTTAAAGCTGATTGTTGGTATCGTGAAGACATGACAATATATTTGTAACTGTAGATTTTCGATCATTATTCATATTACACCAATAGTATTAAAGCACGATTATTAGCAGATTAAGCACCGAAATAAATTGCTTTTATTTACTATTGTTACTAATTGAGTCATTGTTTCAATTATTTAAATTTCATTCATATTACTTTACAGTTAATTATAAAATCGCAAACAAACAAGAAATATTGCTTTAAAATGACAAAAAAGAATAAATACCTTAAAAAGTCAAAATAGGCAAAATAAAAATTGGCCCTATCACTTTGATTTACTAAAAATCACATTTATATCTATGCAAATAATGATTTATTAATGATTTACTTCCACCCAGTAAAAAAGGCATTTTGCCAAACATCCAGGCTCTAATTATCACCATTCCCACAAACATCATCATTATCACTAGGGAATGGATTTTTAGTTCCATAGTATCTATTTTGTTTGCTACATCCTAGATGTACGTTATTGAGATATCTCTACGTTTCATGTACAGAGCATTCTCCCAAAGTGCCTAAATGAATCATAAACTTCTACAAATGCCTAAAAATCTGTGTTTTGTCTAAAAAGCTCCTTCTTGGTATTTTACTTATATTTAAATTAAAAATACCGGTACTAAAAATGTAAAAATACCCCCCAAAAACAACAAAAATGCTATTTAAAATATAAAAAAAAATATATTTTTCAGACAAAATTTGTCATTCAAGTTTCTTCTATATTAGTCTTAAAAGAGGAGAGAAGAAGATTTTACCTAATTTCCTGGAACAAATTTCGTTTGGAATAGTCCATTCTAGCATAAAAGGGGTGACAGGTTGTTCAACTTAGACAAGAGCTTACAAATTAATTTTCGCGTCATTGCAACCCCGTCATGCGAAATGAAACCCACCACTCTTTCTCTTTCACTGATAGAATTTGAGTTTTCATAGCACTCATTTTCAGTACCAGCCTCAAATCAGCAGGGAAACGTGCCACCGCCTGAGCTACTCCGGTGACTTAATACATTTTTGTTAGTAGTTGCTTTATTATTATTATTATTATTATTATTATTATTATTATTATTATTATTATTATTACTTACTTACTTACTTATTTACTTGCTTACTTGCTTACTTACTTACTTACTTACTTACTTACTTACTTACTTACTTACTTACTTACTTACTTACTTACTTACTGGCTTTTAAGGAACCCGGAGGTTCATTGCCGCCCTCACATAAGCCCGCCATTGGTCCCTATCCTGAGCAAGATTAATCCATTCTCTATCATCATATCCCACCTCCCTCAAATCCATTTTAATATTATCTTCCCATCTACGTCTCGGCTTCCTAAAGGTCTTTTTCCCTCCGGCCTCCCAACTAACACTCTATATGCATTTCTGTATTCGCCCATACGTGCTGCATGCCCTGCCCATCTCAAACGTCTGGATTTAATGTTCCTAATTATGTCACGTGAAGAATACAATGCGTGCAGTTCTACGTTGTGTAACTTTCTCCATTCTCCTGTAACTTCATCCCTCTTGGCCCCTAACATTTTCCTAAGCACCTTATTCTCAAACATCCTTAACCTATATTCCTCTCTCAAAGTGAGAGTCCAAGTTTCACAACCATACAGAACAACCGGTAATATAACTGTTTTATAAATTCTAACTTTCAGATTTTTTGACAGAGACTGGATGATAAAAGCTTCTCAACCGAATAATAACACGCATTTCCCATATTTATTCTGCGTTTAATTTCCTCCCGAGTATCATTTATATTTGTTACTGTTGCGCCAAGATATTTGAACTTTTCCACCTCTTCAAAAGATAAATTTCCAATTATTATATTTCCTTTTCGTACAATATTCTCGTCACTAGACATAATCATACACTTTATCTTTTCGGGATTTACTTCCAAACCTATATCTTATTATTATTATTATTATTATTATTATTATTATTATTATTATTATTATTATTATTATCAGAGCGGTAGTGATGACAGTGTGGTGACATTAATGATGTTGATAATGAAGGTGATGATTATGGATGTTGGTTACGTTTACAGACGGAGCAGTTCACGGTTCTGTGGATTCTCTTCGCCAGCATCGTGTTGGGCAACACCGCTGTGTTGGTAGCCCTGCTCCTCAGCAAGGCTCGCAAGTCCAGGATGAACTTCTTCATCATGCACCTCGCCTTCGCAGGTATGCATTCGTACAATACGCACTTCCTTTTAAATGGGAGCTCAACACCGCATCTATCAAGTAAGCATTGATTTAAATTCCAGCTTTCACAGTAGGCAACTTTTTTACTCCTGGCCGCCAGGATGTCAACAGTTATTTCACCTACTTTTCCCAATCCATGGCTCTTGTCCCTTTTGGCGAATTTTGCCGCTCTTTCCTGTACCAATTTCCACAATCGGAGGGACGAGAGACTTGTTTATGTTAGATGTAAGAATAAACAGAGTGGATAGTACGTAATGTCATTAATTTCAGACTGTTATTCTTTGAGATATTTCAAATAAAAAAAGTTTCATACAGTTTTGCTCGTTTTTGCTTCCTTTTCGAGAAAAAAATTGTTTTATTAGGGCATTCGACAAGCAATGGAAACAATGCTGTAAATCAGTGCTCCTAGCGGTGAGAATTGAAATCTTGTAATAGAGCAGCGATTGTTTCATAAATTTTGAATATTGAAAGTCTCGAAGTCGTCATATTTTGTAAATACAGTGGCTGTTTTAATTTGTAATAAACAATACAGCCCTAAAGGTACGAACAAAGGTGCTTCATAAAAATCCAAGTTGCAAGAGAAAAACATGCAACTCAGTGTTTAGGGCATTACAAGAAGCCTGTGGGAGAGAAGTCCTACCATACTGAACTGTTTCAAGTTGGGTGGAAGCGAGGCATTCGCTTTCAATCAAGAGTTGACATCCGAAGAGCTTTAGATTGATCAGTGAGAGAGATATCCAGAAATGCTGCTGCAGATGGAGTCCGCCGTCTTCCAAGAATTTGGCAAAGTATTGTTGACATGGCAGGAGACTATATTTGATGTATGTAAATTCAAAAGTAACCTAAATAAATTTAGTGTGAAACATTGACTATGTTGCTATTACTTTTCAAATGCCCTAGCATATGAAACATTTCGTAGCGTGTTTTGAGTAAGCCATTGATCTAATTTCTAATATACTTACTACTTACTTACTTACTTAGGCCTACTTACTTACTGGCTTTTAAGGAACCCGGAGGTTCATTGCCGCCCTCACATAAGCCCGCCATTGGTCCCTATCCTGAGCAAGATTAATCCATTCTCTATCATCATATCCCACCTCCCTCAAATCCATTTTAATATTATCCTCCCATCTACGTCTCGGCCTCCTTAAAGGTCTTTTTCCCTCCGGTCTCCCAACTAACACTCTACATGCATTTCTGGATTCGCCCATACGTGCTACATATCCTGCCCATCTCAAACGTCTGGTTTAATGTTCCTAATTATGTCAGGTTAAGAATACAATGCGTGCAGTTCTGCGTTGTGTAACTTTCTCCATTCTCCTGTAACTTCATCCCTCTTAGCCCCCAATAATTTGCTAAGCACCTTATTCTCAAACACCCTTAACCTATGTTCCTCTCTCAAAGTGAGAGTCCAAGTTTCACAACCATAAAGAACAACCGGTAATATAACTGTTTTATAAATTCTAACTTTCAGATTTTTTGACAGCAGACTGGATGATAAAAGCTTATTAACCGAATAAT